>JASTWQ010000559.1:0-114702 GCA_035220615.1 Leptothorax acervorum
TACGTTGAATATATCACAGGGATGTTTATCCGCCCATCCGTTGCGCGTATATATGCTATAGTTACATTATTTTAGAGACGTTATGATCCGCAATTCGAAGTTTGTATCTTATTTATACAAACTTCGAATTGAATAAAAATGGACAGAAGAATGAGGAAAGAAAAAGGTTATATTTAAAAAAAATCATGTAAATAGATACGTTAGTCAATTACACTGAAATTTATAACAACTGGAACGCGCACCAGGCTGCCCGTGCGATATGCAGAGAGAGAGCATGCCAAGCCAAGGGGCCGCGGCCCGCGAGCAGCGCTCCAGACAGGACATAGCGATCGGATCTCATCTCCACTCTCCACTCCTCCATCCCCACTCTCGATTACACTGTAAGCTAGACAAGGAGAAGAACGGAACTTGGAACCTCTCTCTCTCTCTCTCATAGCGCTCGTCTACCTTTGTTTTCTATAGCCGTGCGCGACGCGCGTTCCTGTTTATATATATTTCAGTGGTCAATTATAGCGCGGGGCGTTAATCGCTCCTTTCTTTTTTTTCATGTCGTTAATTAATTTTTTTGGTCTGTAAAATTGCATGTGGTCATTGGTCAATGAACTGAATTATGGGCAACCGCAGAGGCGAAAAATAATAATCAATCGTTTTAGTACCGTGTATTGACTTCCTGATCCTCTTATCTTTATAGCTTTATTGAAAGCCGAGTTTTAAATATGTAGAACACTAATTATTTATTACCATTTACACATTATTAATGATGATCGACGATTAATGTCATACATGTTCTGTGATAATAGACTACTTTTGTAATTACTGCAATAATTGTATAATCGATTCTTTCGATCCAAACTAGAAATTAAAAATCTTACAAACATAAACCATATTTTTATTCGTTTAAATAAAAAAATAGTCTCTTAAATAATTAAAGACTTTGCTTTATACGGATTCTTAGTCAATCTTGAAATAAAAATATTCACGATTGATATCGCAGATAAGCACCGTGTAAATCACGCAAAATTTCAGGATTTGGATTGAATAATAATTATAGATATTATATTTTTTATTTATTAATATTAGACTTTTTTGTTAAAAAGTAGCAAAACTTCGATATTGCGGATCCGTCATTTTATATTTTCAAATTTTGACTGCAGATTTAAAGTCAGAAGCCAAAAGAAACTTACGTATAAAATTTTATACGTAATTAAGCTATAGTTAATTTTTTTCAAATTTTTTGTCATATAAAATCCGTCATTTTGATTTATTAAATTTCGATTCCAGATGTGCAACCCTAAAAACCCCCCATATACTAAAATTCAGCAAAATATATTCAACAGAAAAATTTGTGCAACAAAAAGGGATAATCCGTGGAACTGAAAGTATTGCGTTTTGAAAGGTCGAGCTTCGTCTGCTTCGTGATAATGGGACCGGGCGACAAGACGCGACACGTCACTCCTGCCGCGACCTCAAAAATCGAACGCGTCCTGACTCCTGAGTCCTGACACTCCTGACTCCAATCTCCACTGTCTCCAGGCTCTCCACAGTCCACTCCTCCAGTGCTCCAGTGCGCTCGGTGAGCGCGTGACGATTGTGATCTCGTCATTGAGTCGTCACATCGGCGTTACGACATGGCAACGACGGATGTCGTGTAACGTCGAGCATTAACAACGGCCACCGACAACAGCTGGGGGGGCGACGACGGCGACGTCCGGCCGCGACGTCTTCCCTACGACCACGTTCGAAACACCGATCGTCGACGTCAACGTCGATATTCCGATCGTCCTGCACCTCGACCGCGTACTCTTGCCAGAGAGACACATGGCCATCCCGAACGTATATAATTAGGCGAGTTAGAAAGCGAGCATGGCTCGCGTTGCAAACGAGAAGTGCTTTCTCAAAGCGCACATCATAGGTTGAGCACGCATACCTACACACATGGTCTCCACGTAATTCCCACGGTAAGCGAACTGCCCGCAGTATGACAACAGATTGGCAGCAGATTTACTCAGATATTACAGCAGATCCGGTATTGTTTGTGTCTGCATTATAAGCTTTGTGTTTTCCTGGCAGAGCCCTGTCGATGTAATCTGACAGCGGCAGAAACCGAACAGAATCTGTCATTTTGTAAACATTCAAATGGGATGCATCATTTAAGTAATTACAAAACAGCTTATTTTGCTCAGTTTCTGCAGTCAATTTGCCATTGTGTTCTGTTACATTTCTGCAAGCATTCTGTTGACAAAATTTGTAGCAGACACTTTCAAAATCTGCTCTTGACAGATTTGGCTATCCATTGTCCAAGTATCAAATTAACGGTGTTTATTAATCGAGAATGGAGGGTATTGTTAGAGTGGCAGATTAAATAACTTTGAAAGGTATATGATAGGAGCGAGGAATAAATAATGAAGATTTTAATTACAATGAGCCTGTTGTGCCGATATGAGCCAAAGGAAATACCTCAGTAGTATGTCAAAACATTAAATTTATCGTTCGAGCTTTTTAGTAATGAGGATTGCGATAAGCCCATTTGTATTGTGAGAAAGTGTAGTCTTTGGTAATCGCAACATGTGAGACCTTCCAATCTCGATTAGCAAAATTTTAAATATTTATCTTAAACATTATTATTTATTAGTGTAATGATTTATAATGGACAATAATACTTCATAATTTATCGCACTTGTTTGTTCTATTTGTTAAACTTGGTTGAACTACCATATTACAGTTAATATTACTTCAAAAATATATATTATAAAATAAAACACAAGAGAATATTCTTTAGTTTGTTAATATCACTTTATCAGTGTATTATTGAACTATTTTAACAGTCATTATTGAACTATTTTAAACTTGGACTATTAATTTTTTAGTTTATTCAGTTTTGCTGCTGTAATCAAATATATGGTGAACACCTAAAATTGATGATATGAACTACAATAAATGCACAAAGGACTGGCAATATGCAAGAATCATGATAGCTAAAGATTCATCCTGAAATTATACTTATTTGAAAAAGGACCAATACAGAATACAGTGGCAATATGTTTGGTTGTCCTAGAGAGGCTGTACGTGTCAAAGTTAAGGTATGTATGACCAATTGCGAAAGCTTCCAATTGTCAAATACGCTTTGATTTTAATAACATAATTTTTATGTATTCTATATTCATCTATATTTCATTTTTATGTAATCTATATTTTATTGAGCATAGAAATCACGGTGAAATAGAAATATAAAATGGAACAGCAAATTACAATGACAACTACACTGGATACTTCAGATTTCAGCATGACAATGACAGTCTATTGAGGTCATTTTAAGACAAATATCCTAATACCAAAAAGACTATAATAGTTTTTGAAAAGTGTTTAAAGTTGATCCAGTTAAATTGGTTGAAATTTGCACGCTTAGGTACGATACGTTGCAGCAATAAAGATGTGAGAATTGCCTTTCATTTATGATACTCTTATACATGTGATTTTTGATAGTTCGATGCGTATTTATACATGAGTTTTTTTGATAGTTCGGTGTGTATTGCGTTTCGACGTCCATACTCACGATTTTCTGCTATTATTATCTGAAAGAGGTTCAATGTATTAATTAGTCAACAATCTGCATATTAATGCAATAAAATCAAGAAGTAATTATAACAATGATGTATGCAGAATATGGACCACATTATATCAAGAATAACATTGATGATTGAGAACATCTTCACCATTATTCCATAGAATTATGCCTCAGCGGCGTCAATTTCGGACATTTTAATTCGTCAACTTCAAACATTTTCCATTTTAGAAACCATTATAGCTAGATATTTTTGATACTTTTATCTCAAAGTGACCTCGAAAGTCTTTTATTGACTATTGTCACGCAAAGTCTGAGACATTCTGTGTAACATGTGATGTAACTCTATCGGTTATTGTAAGATTATCATTGATATGATAAATTAATTACAATAGAACATACAACTCATGTCATATGATTGTGTACAAATTTTCTGTGCGTTTACAATATCTACTTACAATGTCTCACTTTATGTCAACATGGAGTTAATGAAGAATAATAGCAGAAATACCTTTTTTCTTCAGAAGTGCGAAACTAGGCATCAACCTGAATACCGCAAATTTAGCGTGGATCCTCAGATAACATCAATAGAAGTGTTGCAAAGTATTCTTGTAAAGGCTTTTGACATAAAAGGGTAAGTCATACTAATAATAATAAAATTTATTAATGTGATTTAACGGTTTGAATGACGAGAGTGTTCGTAAGTGTGAAAAGTACCAAATAGCACGTTCACGCTTCTCCTGTTTCATGTTGAAAAGTGTCGTGATAAGTAAATATAAAATTTGCTATATGTATAGTTTTTTATTTACTTCTAATAAATTAAATCAAGTTCTCAGAATTGTGATAGAAACTAAACGCATTGTCAGCACGCTTACTACGATACTCATCAGCACTTTTTGATATAAAAAATAAATAGTGTACGTTGCGTGGCATTAAAATAATACGTTACATTTATTAGTTAAATTTTTAAAATAATTTTTATATTAAAAAATACAATTCTTATTAATATACATATATCTCGATTCATAATATTGGAAAAAATATTCTATATTTTAATAATATATTTGTCCTTCTCTTGTTATTTGTGATAATATATGATTAGATAATATGATAGATGATGTACGCGTGCTATTTTTCGCCACTCATGTAGCAACATGAAATATCACAAAACAGTTACTCGAGGCAAATGCATGTGCAAATATCCTTGAATTTATCGAAGCATGCCGTGAAATATTAAGCAGAATGCCGTAAAAATCGCTCGCGTGCCGTAGGGAGTTCACCGTTTCGTATCGAGCAATTGATGACTATGGATCGGAGACGTATCTCTTCCTGCTCTCGGACTGGGACTTGGACGCCGCGTTTATCAGGTAACCAACTGATTAATTCCAACTAATAGATAAAACAGATATAATATACTCTGATAACTATAAGCATTTAGTCTAACACAATATCTTTCAGCGCGTCGGAGCCGTACCTCTATCTACAAGTGAACTTGAAACCTTTTGGCGAAACCGGAGACTGCGAGTGCTACTGGGAGCAAAATGCGCAGGAAGTTTCGACACGTCAGCAGGAGACCGGGTTTCCTTACAGGACACCTAAGTTGCCCGGTCTCATAATGAATAAAGTAAGTGCCGTCGCGAATTCAGTGACGATCAGCAGTTGCAGAAGGCAGCATTGAAAATTTCAAACGCCTAGTACTTCTGCAAAAATGTCGAAGAAAAGGACAAAACACGAAAAATTAATTAAACCCTCAGTGCATATTTTTCATTCTGTTAAAAGCCGCATACGAATCTTTTCAGTAATTAAAATTAGCTTAGTTTTTTTATTTTGTTTTTTTCATTATTTCTGTAATTATTAATTCCTCTGTTATTTTTTATTATTACTTTTATTATATTTTACTATTTTATTATTTTTTGTTTTTATGATTATTATTACAGTTATCAGGTGTATCCAATTTCGCGTTTAATCTTTCGTCACAGATGGAAAAAACGCTGAATATGGTGCAACGTGCATTAGGCAATTTGGGCGAGGAGTCGTCTCATCAACAGAATGCTCATCCTCCACGACAGCCTCTGACGGATGCTGAATTTCGCCGATTTCTAGATCCGATCGGTCAAGTGGTGCACTCCAAGGAATTAAGGGCAGTTATTTATTTCGGCGGGATTGAACCTAGCTTGCGCAAGGTGGTCTGGAAACATATCTTGAACGTGTATCCGGAGGGGATGTCGGGGCGCGAACGGATGGACTATATGAAGAAAAAGGCGCAGGAATACCAGAATCTGCGCGAGCGGTGGCGAGTGCTAGTGCAAAAAGGACAGAACGTCGGCGATCTCGGCTACGTCACTAGTATGGTGAGGAAGGACGTCCTCAGAACGGACAGGCATCACAAGTTCTACGGTGGTTCGGACGACAATCAGAATATAGCGAGCCTCTTCAACATTTTGACGACGTATGCCTTAAATCATCCGAGTGTAAGTTACTGCCAGGGTATGAGTGACTTAGCCTCGCCCCTTCTCGTCACGATGCGGGACGAAGCACAGGCCTACATCTGCCTCTGCGCCCTCATGAGAAGATTGAAGGACAACTTTATGCTCGACGGCATCGCTATGACTACTAAATTCGCTCATCTCGCCGAAGGTAGATAATAATTAAAAATATCTCTCGCAATTTATTCTCCAAGTTTTCAGTCTTGTTCAGAATACCGGAAAATCTACACATTTCCTTCTTAATGGAATAATATCATTATATTGGCACTAAGATTGTATTTTCTTGCAGGTCTTCAACACTATGACCCCGATTTCTATGCGTATTTGAAGTCCCATCAAGCGGACGATCTGCTCTTTTGTTACCGTTGGTTGTTGCTGGAAATGAAACGTGAGTTTGCGTTGGACGACGCGCTTAGAATGCTCGAAGTTCTATGGGCGGCTCTGCCAGCATCACCGCCGACCGGCGAACTGAGTCTTGCCGATGTGCCTTTTCCGCCAGCGTCGCCGCCACCGAGTCCGAATGTGAAGCATATCCGCGAGAATGCGTATACCAAGGTCTGTGCTATTAGGCGACAAAGTTCCTCGGCCAGTATTGCCGCCAGCGTGAGGCGGAAAGCCTTCAGCACCGAGGAATCAACTCTGCAAACATCTACCGAGGTTAACGGAGAAACGAAAAGGTTTCTTATTTACAATTGCCTTGAAACCATTTTTAAAAAATTCGCTTTTTGGATAAAATGTAAAATTTAAATAAATTCGTGGAAGATGTAGATAAATAATAAGAAATATAAACAAAGAATATAGAATTATAGATAAATATTAATACAATTCTCTTATTTATTTTTTTCGCATTGTTGATTAAAGTTTTAAACGGTAACTTTAATTCTTCTAATCAAATGCTCATTTTTTAGATCCAACTCGCCGTATGAAGCATTCTCCGATTCAGAGAATGATTTGACCAGCACGAAAAACAGAAGGAATAACGAATCGACAGAAAAGTGCCTAAGTACAGATTCTCTTCCTGTTAAATCGAAACGCTCGAATCTTTTGGAACTGAAAGAGAAGCTGTCTACCCCCAATAAAGAACAGATTAAGAACAGTGAACAGAATGACAACTCTGAGAAGAAATGTGCGCGAGTGGTGAAGAATTTGAACGAGTTCTTGAACTTTACTAGTCTTAATCGTAGTAAAGTCACGCCGAGCGACGCCGAACCTGAACTGAGGTAATTACCTTCACAGAAAGTACTTCTTCTAAATCAAGATATTCGTGCAAATCGTATTTCGCAAAGTTAGATTCGAAAGTATTATATTTCGTCATCGCAGACGTGTCTCGAGCGAAAGCGGCGTCATCAGAGTGTTGAGGGATGAGCCGAGCTCACCGGATGATCCTACGGATTTCTTTCCGATGACCACGTCGATGACCAGAGAGTTAAGACTGGAATTGGAGTCGCTGGATCGACAAGTGTTCGGACCTTCGCCGCCTAGCGAGCTGCAATGCGACTGCGTGCTATCAAAAAGAGAAAGTGACCTCCTGGAGAGCGAGACGGAGACGGAATTAGCGAGATGCAGCCCAGCGGCGGACGTGTTCGTGTGGGAGAACCCTTTACACACGTTACAACAAAAGCATCATCCCACGACTCCGGACGAGCAGGCGGAATTAGAGTACGACGGAGAAATTTTGGAAGATCAGAACGGCGTAAAATCTGTCACGCCGATTAGGCTGCTCAAACGTACTACTAGGTACGTACACACTTCCATCCGCAAAGATTTAAAAATTTTAACGAGCAACATTTAAAAAATAAACTTTTTGCTAATTTAGTTGCTCACAAATCTAAATTAAATATTACTTTGATTTAGCTTTCGGTAAATATGCATATTAGGTCAAACCTCACTAATGGCCTTGACCTTGACATATGTTGTCGAGGTCACCCTCCTGAGTGACCTTCAGAAGGTTTTAGCTGGCGGCCATTGTTTATTAAAAAGTTATAAACAAAAGAAGTTTGAAAAATATAGCAGTTATTTTGAGTATTGAAAGGCATAAACGACCTTGACCTTGACATATGTTGTCAAGGTCAACCTTCTGAGTGACCTTCAGAAAGTTTTAGCTGGCGGTCATTGTTCATTAAAAAGTTATAAACAAAGAAAATTTGTTGGGAAAAATTATTTAAAGCAGTAAATTGTTAGTATATTGAAAGAAAAGTTATTTAAAGCAGAGAATAGAGAAGTATGTGATTCAACTTACAAAGCACATACAAAGCACACACTTGTAAAGCACGCCACTAACCAGGTTAGTGGCGCGCTTTACAAGTGTGTGCTTTGTATGTGCTTCAACTTACAAAGAACATACTTGTAAAGCGCGTCACTAACCTATAGGTTTTGTCAATAACCAACTATTATCTGCTTTAACAAAGCTTTAACATGCTTTTGCCATGATTAAAGCAGAGAATACTTGTATTTACACTTTCCAGTACATAAAATTGTATATATACTTTTCAATATACTAACTATTCTCTGCTTTAAATAATTTCCCCCACCAAATTTTTTTTGTTTATAACTTTTTAATAAACAATGACCGCCAGCTAAAACCTTCTGAAAGTCACTCAGGAGGGCGACCTTGACAACATATGTCAAGGTCAAGGTCGTTTATGCCTTTCAATACTCAAAATAACTGCTATATTTTCAATTTTCTTTTTGTTAATAACTTTTTAACGAACAATGACCGCCGGCTAAAACCTTCAGAAGGTCACTCAGGAGGGTGACCTTGACAACATATGTCAAGATCAAGGTCATCGGTGAGGTTTGACCTAATATGCATATTTACCTAGCTTTCTGGTAAAGGAATTTTTACATACTTCCTTCACTTTTCTTATCTAACTTCAAAATATCTATATCTTTATTTATATATATTGCTTTTATATTCCGATAAAGTAATGTACGGTAATCCTACATTCAACATTGTAGCTATGACAGAACAATCCACACAAATATGCAAAGTCAAAACCCTATTGGCATCATTAAATTTTCAAAGAAATCAATACCGGACCCAATATAGAAAGAGAAAGTGTTATATTTTTTATTAAAGCACTTTGTTTATCTTTTAGATCTGAGTCGGCATCAGATAGCGAAGAGACCGAAAGTTGGCATCAGAATCCACCTGTACCAGAGAGTCCGACGAAGCAGCAACAGCAGCAGCAACAGCAACAACAACAGCAATCTGTACAAGAGCAATGTGAGGAAGCGACGGAGCTGACTAATCTCATACCTGCGGGAACGAGTGAGGATCAACTGGGGGAAAGCTCGTTGCCGCCACCGCACGAGTTCGGCGGCGGCAATCCCTTTCTAATGTTCCTGTGTATCACCCTTCTGCTGCAACATCGAGACTTTGTTATGCGCAATCAAATGGATTACAATGAGATGGCGATGCATTTTGACAAGATGATTCGTCGTCACAATGTGATCCGTGTACTTAATCAGGCGCGGCAACTGTTCGCCGGCTATCTCAGAAGACATTCCATCGCCACATCCTCCTCCTCGACCGGCTCGACTTCCGCCAGCAAGCCAGACTGCGTGAACGTGTAACTTTTTCTCGGTCAACTTTAAAAAAAAGCATCAAGTCATATTCAAACTACCTGAGATTTCAGAATTATTTCATTCGAAATAAAAAGAATTTAACGGCACATATCACGGAAATTATGTCGCCGACTAAGATTCGGAAGGCTTAAGAGGACTCAAAATTTTATCACGGTGCTCTTCCTTTCATAACGTTTGTGGGATATTTATAACACTCGCTGTGGGTTCTCCGCAGTTGTATCGCGCGAGCAGTGTCTTTGATTAACCATTGCTTCGTTTTTTTCTTCTTTCGATTATATATTATAGATAAGATACTTTTCAAATAATTTAATAAAGGCCATCCGCTGTAGGCATTAAAAGTAGCCAAAAATCTGAACGCGACAACGAATAAACAACCAATGTGTAATGCGAGAGCAATAAAGTGCAACGTACGTACAATTACGTAGAAATTTTAGACCTTTTCTCCGTAAGAGCAATTTTTCAAAATAAGTCGAATGGAGAAGAAAAAAAGACGGTTGATCAGAGGATAACGCCGCTTAGGCTCGTATACTTATTAGCAGTTAGGACGAATGGATTCGATTGGGAGAGTTCGGGATACAACGATCAGAAACGCTTTAGTTAATCCGCGAATAGCACGCGTAGCTCCGTTCACTCACGCACGTTATCATTCCATCGCGACATAATGCACCCTATCATCCACACGCGTCATCGACAAACCCTCTTTTGCTGTACCTCGAAGTAGAATTAAGTCCTTAGCTTAACGCATCCGGGCGACGACCGCGTCGTTCTCGAAACGCGTTAAATTTGTAAGATACACCTATACCTATCCTAGCAGCTGATTCTTAATTTGTTCTCAAACGGTATGCTTGAGAAACGACAATAAAGTGCATTTAATTTTATCGCTGACCAATGAACTTTCATTGACTTTGGACCCGTTGTTGTGAAGTTACGAGGACATTTTAAGATAGGAAAGACTCCGGCATCTTCTAACAAGCGCGTAAACAGTTTTTGTTCGTCGAAAACATATTCTTCTGTTGAGAAGAAATTACAATTAAATTTTTTGTTTTAAAGAATTAGAGTTTAAAGAAGCTGTATATCCAATCAGAGTTTCTATATATGAAATATATAATCCTGGAAACATAATTGAAATTTGGGCTCAAGATTCTTTAAATTATCAGAAGAGGATTGATAATTCAAGAACTTATCAATGGTTTCTATTGTGGGAGGGATCGCCTCAGATTGTACCCCCGACATCAAGACTATTTTCCCCACCCTTAAAGTCGTGTAACTGCAAAACCAATGTGCTCCGATTAAAATTTAAGCACAGCGTATTCGACTACCACACAAATATAGATGCTGTGATGCTTATCGGAACATCAGAATTGATCCTTCCTAGAAATCCTAGAAAGAGTTTAACTGATCTGTTAAGAGGAATTAACTGCATGTATCCGTATCACAAGGATGTTCATAATTTAACAGCTGATTACGAAAATGCACACTTGGATATAGGCCATCTTCAAAAGAATTTTGCAGAACATTGTATTATTTGTGAAAGGTATTACAATCCTCGATATTAAGTATAATATGCAATCTCTCTTAGGGCGGTATTCATAGGCTTAATCTAACATTTAAGATTATCTTAAGTCTGGTTATAAGCAGTCGTAAGTCAGCAATTAAATGACCGTATAGCACCGCCTCGGGATAGTATTTAAGTTACTTAAGACGATCCTAAATATAAGATCAAACTATGAGTACCGGCCTTTTCTTTTAAGGTAGTTATCTCGCGATAATACACAATCAAAAATTTTATACTCTAAATAGTTTAAATCGACGTCAAATCATCCGACTTTATACGCGACTACCTACGATTAGGCTGAAAATTTTTGGATAGTTCTGTCACTCACACATAGAACAAAAAACTATTCTTTTATTTTTCTTTTCCAGTCGCTTCTTTACGTCAAATAATCAAAAAAATCGAGGTCTATTTATTATTGCACTTCTAAATCTAAATGGTCAAAAATTTTGGTTGTTTTTACCTACTAGTATTCCTATATAAAGTGTCCTTCTACTATACATATATATCCGTTTTTCATCACTCTCCAGTTGTTCGTTCTAATTATTAAAATTCAAAATACGAGATTTCCGTATGCTTTGTGTATGCAATGCGCAATGCATGGAAAAAGTGCAATTTTTGATAGCGATTATCTCGCGTTCGGAACGATCAATTCTCTCTACACGTCTGTACAATTACTTTAGTAATATTACTAAAGTAATTGTACAGACGTGTAATACCACATTTATTAATATACCTACAGTAAATTAATTTTTCTTGTTAATTGCAATTCGTGAGATAACTACCTTAATAATGAAAATAAATTTGTTTCTGTTATTTGCAGGAAAAAGTTTTCATACAGTGTAATTTTAGGCACAAAGAAGCATCTCGGGAGGTAATTCCTAATTATGTGTGGGAGATAGTATCTATTAGTCAGATATTATTAGAAATTATTAGAAATCCGAGTTATGCGAAGCATATGAAACTCTCATCGGATAAATCCGGAAACTCTCCAAAACATAATCAGAAACTATTAGGTTGTCCGAATCCTGCAAAGCGTATGAAACTCTCTTTGGATGAAACTGGAGAGTTATCACGTTGTAGTTTATCTGCGTTTCCTGTAAAGTATTCTAAGAAGTCTATAATTGCTCATATATAATAATATTTATTGCAATGCTTTCTCATATGTTTTAAAGTTTTACATTTTATCTTTGCAGGATGAAATAATACTAAAAATATTAAAGAACTTAGATTTGAAGACGTTATGCCGCATGAACCAAATAAATAGGCGCTTCTATAATTTAACACGGGACCCTCGGCTCTATACACGTTTGAACTTGCGATATATCCCCTGTATAAAACTTACTCGTAATATATTTTCTTACTTTGCATCTAGATGCGAATATTTACAACAATTAGATCTTACATATAGCGACTTTTTTGCTTCTGATTTCGAAGAATTTCTTGAAAATTGTGGCAAGCGTTTAACGCACTTACGATTAAGTAAATGCGAAGCTGTTAACAATGATGCCCTACTCAAAATATCAAAGACATGCAAAAATTTGAAAGGTATGTGTGTGTGTGTATTAAGATTATAGATAAATTCCATATGATCAATACCTACATATTTTTTTAGAGTTGGATCTAACGATGTGTAAAAAAATTAGGAACAAAGGATTTTCATATCTCGAAAATCTAGAGAATCTAGAACATTTAAAACTTGGTTATACAGAATTAAGATCTAATCTTCTTTCCAAAATACTGCAAAAAAATAAAAGGATACGCGAATTAAATTTGGAATCTATTTCTTATATAGACGTAGACGCAGTTGCAATAGAGTTGGGAAAATCGTGTCAAGACTTGGAAATAATAATTTTTGGTAGGAATGGTAACAGGAATAATGTTGGGGCAGGTTTTATTTCATCGAAGGGTATTAATGCCCTTGCTGGCTGTAAGAATTTACGAAAAATATTTTTTGAGTAAGTGCTACATTTTCTTTCGAAATACATGTTACCGTACTCTATTAAAATTTGTTTCTCTTGCAAGCATTGTGAAAAAGTTACATTGATTTTTTTTACTTGCGCTTAAAGTACATACTGTAATAATTATGTGGTTTTTGTTACAGATTCGAAGGATTATATGCTGTTATTATTGATAGCTTGAGCAGATTATTTGCTTCCTGTCAACGCTTGGAAGAAATCCATTTGTCTGATGATACTGTTTTCACCAATCCTAATTTGAGATTATTAACGCAGTGCAAAAACTTAAAACGGTTACATTTTCATAAAGTACGTATTCCGGCACTAGTTGATACATGTTCGGTTATTTTCGAGCAATGTCCTAAATTGCAAGAGTTGTATCTCGCAAAATGCAGTATTTCCCCCAGCTTGAGTTATATCCAACATTATATGTATCCATTGCGGGAAAGATATCCACATGTGTTCATCGATATAACTAATTAGAGCTAGATTATAGTATATAAAGTATACATAATCCACATGAATTATATACATATATATACTTTACAAATTATTGTCAAATTGAAATAGTTTTATGTATTGTTGTAGTATCTAATACATTTTACATAAATATTCCCTATTTTTTTATGTATCACTGCAGAGAAAAATTAATAAATTTAGTCTAACAATAAGTATATAATGTGTACTTTTAACCAAAATATTTTTCAAAAATATGCTCCAAACCTTTTTTTCTAATCCGTACGCATTATTAGTTAATTTACATACAACTTTTCATGATTCGAGCGACGTGTTAGCCCATACAGCGCAAAATACTTTTAAAATATTTTTAAGATATTTTTTAGGAAGTTTGAAATATTTTACACAAATATTTTTAGAATGTTACTAATATATGTCCGCCAGATCATGTCAAAAAAATATTTTTAAAAATGTCTTAAAAGATTGCATAGAAATATATTTAAGGATGTTCGAGTCCGATCTCAAAAAACTTACAGATTTCCTTAGATTTCGTTACCTACTTTTATCTCAATATATGGCGTCTCGAGTTGCGGGCGGCCTGTCAATTCATCACAAGATGTGCTTCATATGAAAGATGTACCGTTTGTACGAACGTGAAAACAAGTCTCCCCGAATCGCAAGACACGACACAACATTAATTCAACCTCCAAATCAAGATTAGAAGTCTAATAAAAACGTAGAGTATCGTGCGTATGTGTGCGTGAAAATGGGTGCTATCCTTGTCTATTACAAGGACAGATGTAGGCCGGTAACATAGAAAATGATAGAAAATGATAATTTTGTCGGAAAATCATACGAGTTTCCGCTTGTAAAATTTTTACTTGTAAAAGCAATGTACTCGTAAAACAAATTAAACTCGATATTTGCAGTAGATATTGCAATAAGCAATATATCCTATTATCTGTCACAGATAAACCATTTTCTCGAAACTTTTTTTGTTAATAAAAAATACAATTTTTTCCGAAGGGGAAATAGTCGACATAAAAAAAATTA
Source organism: Leptothorax acervorum (assembly GCA_035220615.1). Taxonomy (NCBI): domain Eukaryota; kingdom Metazoa; phylum Arthropoda; class Insecta; order Hymenoptera; family Formicidae; genus Leptothorax; species Leptothorax acervorum. The sequence continues at coordinate 14,656 of JASTWQ010000559.1, forward strand.
AGGTAAGCGACACCTCATTGAGTATCCATGATAAAGATTTCATGTTATAATTATCATGAATTTCACGATTCAATATTTTTTGAAAGCGTTTTGTTTCTATTTCTTCTTTGGTATTGTTCTCCCGCGTTCATGTCGATTACAATCGATTGGAACATCGAGAAATTTCGATTACGTGCCACGCGCATGCGCGATATGTTCTCGATTTTTACGATCAGTCGCAGTTTCGCGACTTCCGCGTATTCTCGCAAATCTCGCACTCTCGCAGTTCTCACTTCTCACTTGCACTTCTCGAACATTCTCGTGTGTGCCGTTCAGCCGCTTTGACCTGTGTTCAGCGTGCGCCGTGAAACAATCTTGTCATTATTGCGTCATGTGAGTAAATCATGAAAATTTTTGCCGACATGTAATCTCCATAAACGAGCGATTCCTCCGTCCGTTCGGGCCTTCAAAATTTCGTCGTGAGACATTCCTATGTAAACGGGAATCGAACGTTGCGATAACGTAGCCTCTATTTGACGTGCCTCTATTTCGTCCGCAGAACTGTCCAGAAGTTGCGTTGCGAAAGAGCGAGGATTAAAGGAACGGGATGTTGGCAGCGAGGATCTGCCGAGCCGGTGTCTCATCACCGGGATTGGCGTCGCTCGTCCGGACTCCGACCGTCCCGACGACACCGCAGTTCTCCAAGGGTCAGATCGCGAGATTGTTCGTCAACGATGGACGCGGCTCTTACACGAGGACCGCGAGGAGGAGAGCCACCGTGGCCGAACAAGCGACGGCTCCGGCCGGCGAAACGGGTAAGTCGAATATTTTTGTAAGATTTGTTTGAAATTGTTGTTGCCTAGTACGTATAGTACTGGCATGACTTGAAACAAATCGTTGAGAGTGTATCGGCCCGTTGCCCCTTATGTTTATACAGTTTTGTTTCAAGAACAAGAAAAACGCTCTCTAGGATGTACAATCAAATTTAAAACATAAGGCAATAAAGAGCAAAACGCCGATGTTAAAGCGGAAGATATAAACTACAAGAAAGTAACTTTAGTACAATCTGTCAATCTAAATACAAATTAAAGACGTTTCGGTTTTAAGATTTAGACCTTCTTCAGTGTAAACGTTATTCTACATAGAGGTTGTAAGATGTAAGCAGTAAGCTATTGACCAACCACAGTCGATTATTTTTGAATTGTAAAAATCCCATTAGTCAATAGCTTACTGCTTACATCTTACAACCTCTATGTAGAATAACCTTAACAATTAGAAATACAGTTATAATCTTAAAACAAGACGTCAACAATGCATGTATAATAGTGAAAATGTAGTCATGTTCTTTAAAACAGTGGTTGACCGCGAAGTTAGACAAAAAGATTAAGTAATGGTATAAAATTGACTGCAAACAGTCACCAGCATCTGTGTTTGTTACGAGACAATACTTTCTGGCTAACAATAAGATTAGAGCAACGACAGTCGTTGCTCTTATTTGTCTTGTGTTTTAGTTTTATTTCAATACGTGACTAATATGTTGTTTTGCAGCAATTAATGTTGGGAAAGCAGCAGTTGCTGGAGGAGCAGTGATGGGATTGGGTGGTCTCTGTTATTATGGATTAGGTCTGTCTTCACGCACAGGCACCATAGATCATGCACAGTAAGCAACTACTTGTTTTTCTCTTTCTAAAATTTCTTAGTCGCCTACAACTTTCAAATATACATGCGTAGAATTTTAATACTGTTTATAGCGATATGAGAACAATATGAAATTTATTTGTATTACAAATTTTAATCGAATTCAATTGCTATTTGATACAAGATGACTATAAGGTCAAAATAAAACGTAAAATTTTTCCCATACAGATTATGGCCTCAATATGTCAAAGACAGAGTAAAATCCACTTACATGTACTTTGGCGCGTCCATCGCGGCCAGCGCAGCGTCCGCGGCTATGTGCCTGCGATCTCCCGCTGTGATGAACATGGTGATGCGTCAAGGATGGGTTGCTATAGGTGTATCGCTGGCTGCGATGATCGGCAGTGGCATGATTGTACAGGGACTACCATACAAGGAAGGATTCAATAGCAAACATATGGCTTGGCTAGTACACACTGGCATCCTGGGTGCAGTTGTGGCACCGTTGACTCTCCTGGGTGGACCATTGGTCCTCCGAGCGGCTTGGTACACCGCCGGAATAGTCGGGGGCTTGTCAGCGATTGCCGTCTGTGCGCCCAGCGATAAATTCCTTGCAATGGGCGGTCCACTCGCTATTGGTTTAGGCGTGGTGTTTGCCAGCTCGCTCGGTTCCATGTTCCTTCCACCTACGACCGTTCTTGGATCCGGACTGTATTCCGTAGCTCTTTACGGTGGTCTTCTGTTGTTCTCTGGATTCCTACTTTATGACACGCAGAAGATCATCAAGCAGGCAGAAACTTATCCAGTGTACAACATTGATAGGCCATACGATCCGATTAATAAGTAAGTACTCGAAAATAAAAAGGGAAAGGGGGGATAATTTTGAATAGGATTATCAAAAACAAAAGGAATTAATTTCTCTCGTAGTAAAATATTAACACTATATAGGCCGAGTAATTGCGCGAGTAACTTTCACCAATGGCCAATTTTTTTTTTATCAAGAATTGACAAGAAATGATTTGTTCTGTGTATGTAAAAGAAATCAATAACTGAATATTTGAAAAGTAAGAAAAGGTTGAACTAACTAATAAATGAATAAATATATGTATATATTTATACACGTGCCAATGTGGCGTCAGCAACCGTTAACGGTCGACACACAAATGACATCAATGTGATATCATCGGTCATTAAAGTATTAATAAATTACAAGGAAATTGGATAATGTAATAGTTTACAATTTTAATTTTTTTCAGAAATTGGATTTTGAGCTTATTAAATATTCTTTTATATAAAAAATGATTTACGAAATATGAAGCTACTCTCTAGCACAAAATATATTTATTATATTTAAGAATTATCTCAATGTAAAATTTTAATGATGTTTCTATTTTTGCAGTGCAATCTCGATTTACCTGGATACATTGAACATCTTCGTGCGAGTTCTGAGCATAATGGCCGGTGGTGGCAATAGACGTAAATAGAGGAGTAGAACGCGATAACTAATAATGTAATATTAGGATCACAGTAACTTTAAATTACACGTGTGTTACACACATATTTCAACTTACAATTAGTCATAATACTTGTTTTAATAAGAATAAATTGTACAGTCTTAAACTAATATAAATAAATTTAAAAATTTTATTACTGCGCCTCTCTATACTTACACACATATACAGGGTGTTAAAAAAAACTATTCAATATTTATATGGTAGATAGTACACACCATACTGGAGCAAAAGAGCCTTAGGCCTCGATCACACTGGACGCGTCAAGCAGCGAGGCTAATATTAGCTAATATCGCCTCGCTGATTGGTTTGCTGCTCGCTGCTTGACGCTTGACGCGTCCAGTGTGATTGAGACCTTAGTGAACATAGGTCGAAAGCTCAACCGTTTCTAAGATATAAATATTTTTGTATATGACTGACTTACAAGAGAACACCCCGAGCACAAACTCTTCGATTTGGATAAACTTTTGTGGGTATGTAGAGTGACTTAATACACGAATAACGGTATGATTTATTTGTGCCCTATCGCCCTTTAAGGTATGATTTTCAACCTAAAAGTCAAAAAGGTACTTTTACGAGTATAACTTTCAAAATACAATAGATAGAGAAAAATGTTTAAAATAAAAATTCAATGGTAAGTTGAGGTTTGCAAAGTGGTATAAACAAAAATGTAAAAAAAATTAGTATTGCAAAAAAAATTTTCACAATTTTTTTTTACATTTTTGTCTACACCACTTTGTAGACCTTGACTTACCATTGAACTTTTATTTTAAACATTTTTCTCTATCTCTTGTATTTTGAAAGTTATACTCGTAAAAGTATCTTTTTGACTTTTAGGTTGAAAATCATACCTTAAAGGGCGATAGGGCACAAATAAATCATACCGTTACACCGAGGTATTGAGTCACTCTACATACCCACAAAAGTTTATCCAAATCGAAGAGTTCGGGCTTGGGGTGTTCTCTTGTAAGTCAGTCATGGTAGTAAACAAACATGTTTATATCTCACAAACGGTTGAGCTTTTGACCTTTGTTCACTAATTGTAAGGCTTTTTTTACTCAGTACGGTTTGTACTATCTACCATATAAATATTGAATGGTTTTTTTAATACTCTGTATATTTTATGAAAAGTTACTACATCATGTAATATAAGCGACTCGTGTCTTGCCAAAAACCGTCACGCATTATTTAAAATACTGAAACCTCATGACAGCTTGAATTTTATCTTGTTGCCGACAAATTTATATACAAACATTTCCAGTTAGTTTTTATTAGAATACTTGGACGAATATTTTTATAATTAGCGCCAAACGTGATCGTTTAGCCGATTGTGAGTTGTGCCTGTCTAGTATGAAGATAACTCGACATACAGCTTATTGAACGCTGAATTTATCTAAATGTGAAACCGCATCGAATTTTTCGGTACCCTTGTTATTAATTCATACACGGCGAGAGGTAAAATTACGATGAGCGTGGCAAGGTGTCGGGCGTCGACTCCCACCGTCCCAAATCAAGATCGACCACCGGGTCGATAATTGGCAGGTATCTCTCTCGGTAGCGAAATCACGTCGCGAAGCGGAGAAGAGGACAAATCGAGTCAGCAACCCTCGCGACGAGGAGGGGTTTGCGCGTGCGTCCCGTCCACCGTCGTCGCGAAGGGTGAAATTGATGCGCGACGCACGAGGGAGAGGAACGGAGACGGAGATGTTGGTTGAATCAAGAGAGCGGTAATCATCGAATGGGAAAGGGAGAGAAAGAGAAAAAGAGAGGGACATCGAACGCCGACACCGTAGCCTCGCAGTCTCCTCTCGCTCGCGCCGCGCCGCACGGAGACCCGTCGCTGCGTTTCCTTTTTTGTATTTTTGCGTCAGCTAAGTCAAGCTATAAGTCGTCAGCGTGGTACTCGACCGTCTCCGCGCTCGCTCGTCGGGCGCATTTCCGAGTGTTGTAAACTCAGTGCATCTCCCGACTCCCAGCGGCGAATGCGGGACTCCTGTTAGGCGACGCTCGAAGGACACCGGACAGCGAAGTGACTCCTGCGTCTTGCGGGAGGAGAGACGTCGGTGACCTGCCGATTCGAAGGTGTAAGTAAATTGTAACGGTACGCCTATGAGGGTGCGCGATTCTACGTGATCGCATCGATAATATATGTATACATTGAGCGTTCCAGCTAGCAGAAGCTTCTAAAAGACGTCTTAAAAACGTTTAAAAGACGTCTAAAGGATGTCTGAAAAATTATGTCGTCTTTCAGACGTCTTTGTGATGTCTTTAAGACGTCTTTTAGAACTTTCTGTTAGCTGAGATGCCGCACCGCGCACGGATTATCTTTCGAAAACTCGACGGGGGATGAAAATCGCGAGCCTACGGGAAGATCGCCGCTTGCAGTTCTTAATTGTTAATCCCTACGTAGGCAAATTCGCTTAAATAATATCTGGTGAGTCGATCGGAGAGCCAAACCACCTATTTAATAAGTACATCTCTTCACGAGCAAGGTGTTGCAGCAACGACATATTTTTTAGGAAGGAGGACGCTTTTCTAAAAATAAGCATAAAGATAGAGCTAGAGGAGAATATAGATTTTTCCGATTGTCTCTGAGGGACGATGTAAATCACGGGATTACAGCGAAACGAATTGACGTAATAATTGTTACTCGAGTAACGCGTGCCATGCAACACTTTACCATGCAAGATTATAATGAAGATTACGTCAATTTGAATGAGCCATATATAATGGAAACTGTCGGGTAACTGGAACAATGTATTGATCTCTCAATAACGTCAATAGCTATTCTAAAATCATGAACAGACGAGACTCGAGATACCAAAAGCAAGCATTCATCTAGCAAAGGATCATAGGATAATTTTCATTATTTATATTTATTTTTTATAAGTTATAATATGGAGAGAGAATAAGCACCACTAAGAACTTAGAGAGAGAAAGAGCTCGGTTTATCATGCCATATTTTATTTCCTTCGATTTTCAATCTACTGAACCTAGAACCATCTTTATTTTTAATAATCTTCAGTTTTAATAAGTGAGAGGACCGATATGATATACAATCAATTAGAGAAAGCGCTTTTGTGATCAGGACTGGATTCTGGTAGCCTAATAAAATATTATTCGCGTGAATTTTATGTACAATTCTTCGCCCTAGCAATCATCAGTTTCTCGTCTCTTATTGGGATCTTATTGCACCACACCACCACCCTAATTGTTCAAAGCTCTAACTAGCTCTAAAACTCATTTCGCTCCTTAGATCCTTTCTCGAACTTGTTTTTTTTTTCATTGTAGAATTTTCTCTTTGGTCTTAATACTTCTCAATGCATGCGTATGTAATAACGGTCGATCGAAAATAATGTGTACGCGTTGTATCGCTCGCGTGCGACCGCCTCGCCGAGGCAAAGGCCCCGAAGCGGAACGCGCGGCGATGCACGCGCACGGCAAAGTGCATCTAGTTAACGAGCGAGGACGTGCGGCCTCGCGCGTGCAAAATTCACGAAACGCGCCGGCAACGTTCTTTCGCTCCAGTCGGAGCCTCCAGACAGAAAGAACGGCGCCGTGCGATGCGACGCGACACGACGCAACGCGTCGCGACGCGGCGTGGCGGATCGATTGATCAACGCGTGACTGTCACGTCAAGTGAAACGCACCGTCAGCGAGATCATCAGTCCAAACTGACGAAAACACCTTAAACTGACTGTCCATATAAATCAAACCAAAGTAATCTATGAATTAGTATTATAGTATTATATATATATTATGTATTATAACTACTAAATTAGTATATATATATACTATATAGTACTAATTATATAGTATATTATTCCTATAGTATATATTAGAGAAGAATCTATAAATTAGTAATTTCTTTTTCATAAATTCTGCAGTAAATTAGATTCCGAGAAATATAGAGGGTACGAATTCCTATGAAAAATAAATAAAGTCTTAAATGTATAATATATATAGAGAAATTTCTAGAACACGCAGAATTGAATTTCTGCAGGTGTTCCAAATCTATTTAAAAAAGAAAGAAAATTATTTTGCTGCAGAACTTTCGAGGAACTTAAAGTAGGCTTTTAAAGAAAAGGTTCAGAGAGAGAATCAATAGCTGCGCATTAGTAGGGTTGATGAGGACGTGATTGTTCACGTTCAGCTCTACATGAAAATTCTTAGAATATTGCGAAATTCCCTTGGCGGGTGGCCTATAATATATTTTTCGAAGGAAAAGACGCACATCGCGAAAGAATACTCGAGAGATTGGAAAGCGAGATGAGGGTGCAGGCTGAGGGAGCCTCGGGGCTACCTAAGGGTTGTCGCGCACGTGCGAGACGAAGATGACGCTACGTAGACGACAGTGCCGTTTTACCTTTAGGGTAGCAACAACGTACGACCCGCAGTTTCCATATAGCTTGTACACATACGTATACTTTTCTTCTCTTCATAAAATGAAAAAAATTCAATAGCACATTGCTTCATAAATCTAATATATATTCTTTCACGAGAAAGTTTGAAAATCAGGGAAAGTTTAGTTCTATAGACACATCTAATTAATATCTAAATACATAATGTGATTTTATATACGTAAAATTTTGTTTATAAAAACACTTTTAATAGCCGGTTAACTAAAATATGAAATCAAAGAGTTAATTTCTATACAAATCCGTTCTAATTTCTCAAATTTGTTATGCGTTCTGTATATAGTAGAGATAAATAACATGAAAATTACACGATGTCGAAAAATAGATGTAGGTCAACGTATACAATATACATATATGTATATATGGATATAAAATTTCTAATATTCCACACCTCATACTACTGCTATGTGAAACACACGCAACAATGTGCATTTTCCAGCAAGCAACACAAGTGTCGTTCTGTCTTTGTTAGTACTCGTTGATGAATGCTATAATAAGAAAGATAGAACGACTTGTGTCGCTTGCTAGAAAACGCATAATATCAGCAATAAAATGCAACATAATAAACGCAAGAAGCGCACACTTCAATGTCGTAAAGATTACAGAAAGTTCGCGACTCGAATATTACATGTTTATGACACGTGTACATTTGAGGCGATGTCAACCAAACGCCGTTTAACTTAATCGGCGATTAATCGAACCGGAATCGCTTGCAGGAAAATTTCTAACTATATATATAATTAATTTCGTTCCCAGACGGCACAATGTCAAAAATCGGGACATAAGACGTTAGGGCCAGTTTTTCAATAGTCGTTTAAACTGAAGTTTAGCTAAACTCACTCTTCGTCTTTTTCTAATGCCCGTTTCTATCAACGTCGGTTAACTTTAATCTTAGGTTAACTCAGTCTTCGTCTCTTTCCAACTGTCCCTCTTACAAAGAGACAAAGAGTGAGTTAACCTAAGGTTATAGTTAACCGACGTTGGTAGAAACAGGCATTAAAGGGATAGTTAGAAAGAGACGAAGAGTGAGTTAAGCTAAGATTGAAGTTAAGCGACCATTGAAAAACTGGCCCTTAACGACATCTTTAAGACGTGTCTTATGTCACGATTTTGGACATTTGTGCTGTGTGGGTTGTCTCCAATCTAATCTCTTCGAACAACAAAACATTAATAGTTTTATCAGTGTTAACAATAAGATATGCTACAGGAATTCCGAATTATACCTGACAAGTTATAATCACCGATTAAGTTAATCGGAGTTTGGTTGGAATCACCCTCGTAAAATAAGGCGAGGGCGAAGGGATGCAGAGAGGGCGCGAAGTCTCCGGGTGCTCGAACGTGCGAAATCACCCCTGAGGCGGAAGCGGGGGTTGGCAAACACCCGTAGGGGGCGGGAGTGAGTGAGAGAGCGAGGGGTGGGACGGTGAGACGAGGGTGTCGGTCGCGAGTCGATAAACCGCGGGGCTGAACGCGAGCACCCTTGCGCACGGCTACAACATGGCGGACGGTGAGTCCCATTCCCTTTTTTCCCTCGGCAGCCCTGCCGAATGCCGGCCGGAGAAGCCGGAGAGAGTTGGAGCGTGTGTCGTGCGATCGATTCGCGGCTCCGCTATACTCGCACTCGTTTTCGCGGCCGTTCTCGCCCGATCGCGAAGAATCTCCGCTTCCGAGCGCGCTCTTTCTCTCTTTCTGTCGCTCGAGAGAAAAGGGGTGACCAGTGATCGGCACCGAAGTGCGTGCGAAGATTCGCCCCTTTCTCCCTCTGTCTCTGTCTGGTCTTAATTGTCTATCTATCCCGGGAGAAAACGGTGAAATTAAGCCGGCCGCACGCGTTCTTTTTCAGACGAGGATCAATCGATATGCGGCTCAGGGAGTCCGTCTCGGTGCCGCTGCATCCCGGTGGACTGAACAACAAGTAAGTATCCCCGACGACGAGACGGGATCGGAGGGAGGTGATTAATTAACGGCCGACCGGGCCGACAATCATGTGTGGATCAGATAATGATCGTCCTAATCGAGGGAAACGGACGTGGAAGTGTGGACGCCGCAAGTTCGCGGAAAGGCCGCCGCTTTGTTCTTCATATATATTACGTAATGTGTTTCTCAAGTGCCGGTTTTAGTGGCCGTTACATCAGAGCCGTTTTTAGCAGTCAATGTTGTTATTTTTTAACGAGCTCGCGCATTCTTTGCAACGCTACAGAATAACTCTCACCGGTTGAATGTCCTCCTACACTGTTAAATATTGAAAGATAAAATGTTATTTATGGAAATATGAACAAACCAATAGCCATAACGGCTTTGGAATTTTTGCAAAATGATACTTGTAAGCTTTCACATAGCAGTGCTGAAAATAGCCGCACCCTAAAAGTTATCGTCAAAATGTAATTTGCCTGGAAAAGATGCCCCAGACCTTGAGTTAAATAACATTTTGTTATTTAGCTCAAGGTATTAGTTTAAATAACATTTTGTTATTTTTAACTTCCATGTGTGTGTGTGTGTCAAAATTTATTATTTTAACATAAAACAGTATTATTTTAACTGATCCATTGGTTTAGTTGAATTAATATTGTTTTAGTTAAATAAACGATACATATGGAATAGGAGCAATAGCGACCTATAGGAAAGTTTAAAAATTACTCAAATTGAATATAATTTGACACTACGAATTTAACAGTGTATCTTTTAAGCACTTTAGTTATTATTCAAAAACTACTTACGTTCTTCATCACCTTTTTGTATAATGTGTAGGTAATAGGATTGAATACTATAATCTTTCTTCTTTACTCTGGATGAATGAGAAAATTATTGGCTCTTTTTTTAGCTGTAAATTGCGGAAACTACAGGAGAGCCTTTATTAAATTATTAAATGTTAATTTAACTATAGAGCTTTTATTAATTTATTAAATGTTAATTTAATCTTTCGAATCTGGAAAGGTTTAAAAATTAAACACGAATTAGCATATTTCTTTGAAAGAATTGTAGGTAGTTCTTTCTTGACAGCAAAACAAATAAGGCAGTTGCTTTGAATAAACGATTTAAATCGGATCTTTAATTTACTTAAAAGAAATGATTTAGAAATTCTTGCTAAATATTAGTTGCTGAAACATTCCAGTGGCGACGAAGAAACGATATATGAATTATTTCTGTTATCAAAATATCACCCTGGTAAAAAAGATTCTCATTTTTTCTCAGAAATTTTCTAAGAATTTTTCATATTTTACATTTATAAAAAATTTTGAAAAAATATGTCAAATTTCTCAGATACTTTCAGAACTTTCAGAAATAATTGGATAAGGGTTTTCGAAATATTTCAGTATCTGTATAAAAATTTCTAATAATTTGCGCCGATTTTCTCATATTTATTCTTTTTATATAGATGTGTTGGGACGGAAAAAATCTGAAATATTTTATTATTTTTCCTGAGTTTTTTGCTTAAAAAACCGTTCAAATTCGTATAAAAAATCTGAGGAAGTCTCAAAATTTTCACAAAAATTTTAATTAATAATATGAAAAATTCTGAAATATTTTTCCACCATGCAGGGCAATTATTAATGTTCCTTATAAAATTATTAAATTATTTTATTTTAATTTTATATTACGTTTATATACTGCAGTAGTGTCTTGATTCTTAGCAAACGTGCTTGTGTTTCCTCAAAGAAACGATATTTTGTCATTCGCGTTCCTCAACGCGTTCGTACATCCAAGCGATACATAGCTTATGTACATAACATAACGGCTGCGCCGCGTGTGCAGATGTCACAGGCTGCAAATGTCAGTCACCGTAATCTTTGCCTGACCAAGTCGCCTGATTATTTCCTAGTTATAAGTTACGCTAAATATAAACGTCTAATCCGCTTCCGCGGCGGCCGTAGGCGTGCGCTGGCCGCCTATGCCGCCTCGGCATCGACGGGCCCGAGTGTTATACCTAACAGCAACGCTAGTATCGATCCACCTGGACTCATTTCTCGGTCTCGCACGCAGCCAGCTCCGCAGGCACAGCCCGAGCCGGAGCGTCGTCGGGGCCGGCGAGATCGGCGATCGCAACGAGAACGCGGCCCAGGTGCCGGCCGTCAGTCCCGTGTCGGGCTACCCGAGCGACGAGTCGGCGGAATTCCGGCTGGCCGAGGACACCACCACGTGGTCCTCCCTCGCGATAGCGCGCGACAACGTGCAGCAGAGCAACCCGTCGACGCAGCAACGACCCTTAAACGTCAACAATAATCTCACCGAGCCGAGGATACGAAGGAACAGCTCCGTCGAGAGCTTCACCAATTACGAAGGTGAGTGTTTTGCGTCGTATTATAAACTTATATCGATTTAAGAAGAAGCGCTTACTCTCTCTTTGGATGCTCCTTTTGCGTTTTAAAAAACGTGGAACGATTTACTTTTTTTTTCTATGATTAATAATTAAATTATTGAACAAAATGACGATTATCCTTTAAATTCAGTGATGAGGTTATTGATTATCTCCTATACGTCGACATTTATGCTATCTATATTCTGCTTCGATTATTCACTCACGCGTGAAATAACTCGTATGATTGACGCATATTGTCGATGCGATACGGCCGATTTGTATGATATGCAATTTAATCGCATCGGAGAAATGTGATAAATTAATTTCGGAGAAGAGAAATTGATAGAGCGTAGAGAGGATTTAGAAAGACGAAAAAGGGAAAATAAGTAAAAGACATGTATTGTTAGGCACGGTCGAAGAGCAATCCGCCAACGTAAACAACAATCTAACCGAGCTGAGGATACAAAGCAGCAGCTCCGTCGAGAGCCTCGCCGATTACGAAGGTGAGCTCCTTCGTCCCCGAATCATCCCATGCACAATTGAATCGCATTGAGAAGATGCGAGAGCTTCTCAATGCGATTGAATCACGATGCAATCCATAAAAAGACATTTCACGTAACAAAAATATTATACATTGAAGAAATCTGTTGTTACAAAGTTGTTTTAATATATCCGATCAAAAATATAAAATAATTGTGCATTGAAACATAAATGGTGTTAATTTCCGCTAAAAGAAAATATAAAATAATTGTACGTTTCAACATAAATGAGATGTTTTTCTATTTTAAAAATGTTAAAAATGTTTTTCAAAAAAGTGTTGAAATCAGAAAATTGCGACAAATAAATCTTTAAAAAGAAACTGCATGTAACAAAAATAAGCGAAGAGTAATTCCAGATAGATGGGATGGTATAAAACGACACGTGTATTTTATTCTCGTATTGATCGCATAGAAATCTTAAAGAATGTCTAATAGACAATGAACGGATGCACCTGAATCATTGGATCTATTAATTTTGCAGATCGCCATTTCTATCGAGCAATTGATTGGCCTACTTTTTAGTCACGCTTCTCTTAAGTGCCACTCCATGCACGATGCCCGGGATTTTATTGGAAAACAATGATGGTTGAAGGTTTTGTTACAGAAGCGCGACAAGGCGCGTGTGGCGAACTTCGATATTTTCTACTGGCTGCCATTAATAACGCGTACATCCTTGACATTATAACCATTATCTGTAAAGTGCAGGCATGGGATTTTTAGTTTAAAACCAAAGTTACTCGCGCGGACGTGACTTGTTGCGCGCAAAATGTGGTACACTTTCGTGATAATTAGCTCGCAACGTGCGAGGACTATGACATTACCTATCGAGGATTTTAAATCTATATCTAATTGCAATCTAAATTTCAAAATTATCAGCGCAGAAGCAGTGCATGGAAATCAATTATTTATAAAATGTAAAATTTCTAGAAATCTAGAATTTCAAATAATTTATGGAGTTAATGTTACATTATGCCAGTAATTTGAAACTTAATAGCTACATAGCAGCTGATAATAATCCACCGTGTTAATCTGTCCCACTAAACCAAAGATCCATGCGAAGGACAGATTTATAGAAAGAGTCCATGCTGTTGGGTCTTTGCGCAAGTAATCATGTATGAAATCAAAGATCTAGAACCAGTAATTGTTCATCATGGCATCACTTGTCTGTCCAATGACGACCAACAGATCTAGCGACGATACCAAGATTTCTCCAAGACAGAGAGAACCGTTAAAACCGAACGTGCGGAATTCATTCTTAACGATGTGTACGGAAACGTGTTGTATGTGTGCGTCAAGTATCGCGGGTGGGCTGTGAGAGACGATCAACATTCCCTACGGGCGCACGAGCCGACCGCGACCGGCGCGACGATGACGATGAGTCACGGGTTACGGACGTCCAATTATTGGGCTTGAGGCTGAGACGAGCGTAACCGCGAAATGTTGCAGGGCGTAACTCTCCGCACGAGAACTCGTCGCGCGAGCTGACGCCGTCCGAGTGGTCCGACTGGTCCGAGGAAGGGAACCTGCCGGCGGGCTGCCGCGGCATCGTCAACCCCAACTACCCCGGCTTCCAGCATCTGGCGCCTTCCCTGCTGTCGGACACCGACCTGACCGAGGACGAGCACGACAGCTGTTCCGATTATCCGCCGCTCCACAACCACCACGACGAGGTGGCACCGTTGCCGGAGAACGACAACGAGTACAACAACAATATCGACGACAGCATCAATCATCTTTGCGGCCAGCGCAACGACCGCAAGATCTTCTACGAGAAGCCAAAGTTCAACATACAGGTAATATCCGTCATTTGAACGGATTGACCATACTTGTAGCTTGAAACATTAGCCATATCATAGAGAACCACAAAGATGATCGGGGGTGTGACAAGTTCAGAAGTCTGTAGATATGAGCGACATTTATACAATATTGGACAATATGTCGTATGTCTACCGTTGTTGCATCTTGATGTAAAAAGTTCGATTCTATGTCAAGGTTCTCAATTATAAAATTCGTTTTCCTTCAAGGCAAAAAATCCCAAAGATGTTAAGTGTCGGACGAGACATTTCTTTTTAACAGTGAAGAAAACACGTATCTGGATGACCTCTTCCTTTTGTCCGGGACTTCCTTCGATTCCAAAAGATCTTCGGTTTTCAAACGTTTTAACAAAAAAATTTCAACCATTCATCGAATTTTCGATGAATTTATCTGTCCCCATTGACCTAAAAAGAGCGTCTGATCCCTCTGCGTTGGCATTCATCATCAGCAGACGGATTGGACCAATTTGTTTTGCACGAGTCACGTCACGACAATCGCGCGAATTCGTTCCGGGATGAGTAAGTCCAACTTGTCACTGACAAAACCGGGCGACAGTCGGCGCGAGTTATCAACGCGTAAAAATAATCGAGCGTCCTCCTACGAGCGTACGCCCGCTCGTGACATCATCATACCGTTCTCGTCTCTCTCGTGTTCCAGACTGTGACCTCTCTGTACGAGGCGGTGGTGCCGCCTTCGGAAAAGTGCATCAACTACGTGAAGAGCGTGGAGATCTCGAGGTCTGAGGAGAAGACGCTTTCGCCGGAGCCGGAGGAAGTCGTCGTGAACGGCATCGTCGAGACGGAGACCCATCTGACGCTCCTGGACGAACGGGAGGAGGGTCTGGCCGACCAGGTGGACCAGCGCGCCCCCGATTTGTCGCAGGTGACCTTCGAGAATAAACGTGAGAGGGAGGTACCCGTCGAGGTCGAGCTGGTGGAGTTGACCACCAGCGTGAATGAAAGCCTGCAGTTTCCGGAGATCGAGGAGATCCTGGACTCCGGGAAAACCAGTGAGATCGGCGAGGTGAGCCTAAAGGTGATCTGCTATGATAACGATTTATTAAGATTAAGTTAAGATTAAGTTAAGAGATCTCTATAATTTTTATAATAGGTATAACAATTACGAAATGTCATTGTTAGTAAATTCAAGATATAAATGAAGATTACTCAATTTGCTTATAATTGACTTGAGGAAAAATTTTTTACGTATAATTATGTATAAAATATATGTCCACATGAATTTTTCTTCTCTTGTAAAATCTCTTCGCATATACAAGAAAAAGAATAAGAGGAATTTAAAAATACTTAAAAAAATAATTTTTGTTATAATAATTGTTGTTTCTACAAAAAAGTGAAGTTTGAAGAAATGAGAAAAAATTGCTCATATATGATTATATATAAATATGCAATTTTATATGCAATTATTACATATGATCATATAATCATATGTAATAATTGCATATAAAATATGATTATATATATATAAGAGTGTTGGATAATCTGATCGCAATTTTACTTTTTGTAAAGACACAATGCAAAAGTTTATTATTATTTAATTATTCTTTTTCTTACATATACGAATAGAGATTATACAAGAAAGAAAGAAAAAGAAAACCTATAGGTATGGAAATATTTTATATACAATTATGTATAAATAATTTTTTTCCGGGTGAAATACAAGACTTTAAATAATATCTAAAATAAACGTTTAATTCACTTTGATTTTATTTAACATCTTTAAATTGTATTTTGTATTATAATTAATATTTAATTAATATGGTAGTATTTTACATTTAACAATCTTGTATTTAATTATTTATGATCTAACAAGCTAAAGCCGCCTTGAATTCCATTAATCCCTAAATCCCGTTTTGTTCATCTATAATTAATACTTAATTATCATAGAATACACAATTTCCGCGGCTTCTCTCTCTGATACCCTCTTTAATGTTATTATGCAATTGATTTGCATGACAATTACTATCCCGACTAATCCTACTTCCTGTCATTGGGTGCCTCGCGCCTGTCTGACTCGCAACGTTCTCGTGCACGGTCGATTAAACGCGAAAATGATTTCGGTGTGGGCGCACAGACGGAGGACGTCGCGGTGGAGCACATCGACCTAATACGCGAGGCAAAGGAGCTGCCTCACCCAGATCGCTCCAAAATAGGCAACCGTCAGCCGGTGACGACGACGTCGACGGGTGGTTCGGTCGACGACGACGAGTCGGAGAGCAACAGCGACTACTCCGAGGGCTTCGCCGAGGAGCGGCCGACCTACACGAAACTGGAGGAGATTGATCTGCTGTCGAGCATCGGCCGTGACATCGGCGTCGATCTCGAGAAATACGCCCAACCGGTACCGGACGTGGTCGCGATGGAGTCGATCGAGAGTATGCGCCAACCGCGGCCTGCCTCGATTGTCAAGGATCACGTGGACACCAACAAGCTGCTGGATCGCGAACTCCCGGAGGCGTCCAGCGCCGATGCCCGGAAGAAGGAGAAGATGGCCAAGAACCAGGCCAAGCGCCGTCAGCATCAGCAACAGCAGCAACAATCGCGAAACTCTAATTCCCAGAGGCGTCCCGACAAGCGCAGAGTTGACATCGATAACGGATCTGGTAGGTATCCCAACGCGTGTCATTTTATTCTATTCACTTATCCTATTATTCTAGTTTTTATTTCCGATTATATCTCTTTCTATTATATCGGTTTATTATTACATCTATTAAGATTATTTTTAATCATTTATAATAGTCTGCTATAATTAGTCTTCAAATATTAATGTAAATTACCTCTTAATATGTAATTTGTATATTAATGCAAAATTTATTTAACACTTTTTATTATTGTAATTTATAATTTTATAGAATAGATTTTTTAGAGAACGTAGACATGTTACAAATATATTCCTTAACAACTTTCCGCATATTTTTTACATTTTTATGAGCAAAACGTACTTTTTTTAAATGAATATGCGCAACACGTGTTATGGCCTATTCTACGGCGAACCGGGTAATTAACTGACTCGCTTTTCAGTAATTGGAAAAATAATTGCTTTTGCATTATCAGTGGTGATTGCGAGTCAGTAATTATTATAAGTACTTTAGCACGAGCCTTGAAAATGCCACTTTTTAAATAACTACTCTTTTTTAATATCTTCAAGTTTATAATTTTCAACATTAAATTCTCGATATTTGGTCAAGTCTTTTAAAGTAAGCTTATATTAAAATTAATTCAGTATTAATGAACTTATGATTGAGCAATAAGATTTTTTTTGTAAATTTTTACATTTAAATCTTCCAAAATAATGGATAATTAAATTTTTAATTAAAAAATTAATATCAAGTGATGAAAATCTGCGATAAATTTAAGGCATGCTATATAAAGATATACATATATATTTATTAATTGCGGCCCTTGTGAAAAATATATATAGATACGGTTGAACCGAGATAAGTCTTAATTTTTGACCGGCCACTCGAGATTACATGCATGCGATGGTCCAGCACTCACTAGTTTCCGTACGGCTGTTTCGGTCGTGCCTCCGTCACGACGCGTCGTCGCTGTAAAAGGTTCTCACGTTTGACATTCGCTGTTAAAGGTGGCTTCGACGTTTACAACATCGAGACAGCGATGCCAAAGATCGACCTGGACGCGATCGAGTCGCACCTCAGAGCTGCACGTGAGGAGGAACGTCGGGTGAGTAATCAACATTCTTTTCCACACTTTAATTAGTAATTACTTTTTACGTGGGGATTGTAATTGGATTACGGACTTATGCAAGGATCTCATTGAATTAATATCTAACAGTATATTAATTGCTTCTTTCTTTAAAATATTGTACACAGCTCGAGTCGTTCTTTTTTATTTAAGTATTAGATCTTATACGCTCTTAGATAATATCGTAAAAGGGGCGATTTTGTGTACCTATATTTATCTACTACTTCACTCTTCGATACGTAATTCAATTCTATTGATTTCCAATATTTCCTTTCTTATACAGAGATAAGTTCTTAAATTAACTCAAACCCTCGGGTCAATGGAAGCCTTCGGTTCATTCACACTCTCGTCCGACTTAACGTATTCCAATATCCCATCTGGTTATCGTGGACTCTTGAATACGTTTGGCAAACATCGATTAGAGCGTCAATTCTGTCTAAGTTTTCGCGTCTGCGTCGAATGCATTTTGCGGGGGCATCTGTGAGTAGGCGGACGCCGCGGCCGTATGTAGGTCCTATTTGATACAAGAACTTGGAGCGGACCCACGTAACAAGCCTTATTCCAAAGACTCGAACTTCAGATTTTTTAAATGCTGCTTAAGTGGAATTTTCCTTCTAATTCAGTCTACCAGAATTTAACGATGAAGCAATCAAGGAGAACAGTTAAAAATAAAAAAGAGTCTGATTACCTATTTACATACCATCGGGCGTGATAATTTATATCGCGCGACCTTGATACACTCGATGACCTCGAACGACGGAGTGCGACGATGAAATATAATAAACAAATCGCCCGAGTTCAGATATATGTGTAACTTTTCCATCATTAACGCGAGAGAAGCGTGTACGATTTCTCTGCCTACGCACTCTCGTTTTGACACGACGACAGACACACTCTTTTGACTCTTGCCCGCCTAGATCGAGAGAGTTGTGCAGCATCGTGCTCCGAATGTTGAATCGCGCACAGGGCAGAAGTCACGCATGACCGGTCAACCGAAACGCTTTACGCACGACCCCCCGAAGATGATTTAACGATCTTTTGTTGCAACGACGCGACTGACGCTGCGGTTTGCATAGCGCAATAAGTTTTCGAGCGCTTTTGCGTGCGGCAGATGAGCCTTTCCAGCTGTAATATAATACAATTGTGCAAATTGAATGCATAACTTTCTACTTCGTGTGCTCGATTATTGTACGACGAAATATACCGTAGTTACGTAATTTTTTACGTTGTTTCTATGAGAATATGACATAAAGACGATAAACGAAACCGAGCGAAACCATTTGAGATAAGTTATTAAAAATTATAATTTGCACGTGTTATTTTTTCAAATGCAATTAACATTAACTTATTATTAATCTAATCTAATATGTCCATGTTTAAATGAGATCCTTATTAAATGTTTCTTCTGTAATATAGTCTTATTCGTATTCCTCAACTTTATAAAAGAAGAAATTTTGGTGACTACGTTTTGCATAAAGTTTGCTATAAAATAGCCGTGCTTTCAAACTTGTGTCTTTCAAACTTTTCAAATAGTGCGTTTTTTGAAGTAAAACTTCTATGGGCGCGGGGGGTGATTCTTTCTCGAAACGGAAGTGTCACGGAAGTTCGGAACGGAAGTCCGTAACGGAAGTCCGTCACGAAAAGTTGAAACTTTTAATGGGAGTGATTCGGTGCGGGCGCGTCACGAAAGTCCGTCACGAAAAGTTCATAGTATCTAAATTAAAGCCTGTGTAATTAACAACAAATCAAATTTTAAATATAAATTAAAGCCGATGCAATTTACAAAAAATTTGCGTGTGGCCTCCACGCGCGGCAGAAGTGAAACTTTCTAGCTGTGGGGAATAAGATAGTAGGTATCTCGTTTATAGTATCTGAATTAAAGCTAATTAACAAATCAAATTTTAATAACTAATTATTAATTATATTATAAATTAAAGCCGATGCAATTCACAAATAAAAATTGATTTATGAATTAAAGCCTATATAACTTACAAATCAAATTTTAATTATAAATAAATTAGTATAATTTACAAATAAATTTTTATTTGCGAATTGCATCGGCTTTAAATAATTAAAATTGGGTTTGTGAATTATACAAGTTTTAATTCACAAATCAATTTTTATTTGTGAATTGCATCGGCTTTAATTTATAATTAAAATTTGATTTGTGAATTACACAGGCTTTAATTCACAAATAAATTTTTATTTAATTGTGAATTGCATCGGCTTTAATTTATAGTTAAAATTTGATTTGTTAATTACACAGGCTTTAATTCAGATACTATAAACGAGATACTATCCTATTCCTCACAGCTATTAGGAAGTTCGACTTCTGCCGCGCGTGGAGGCCACATGCAAATTTTTTTATCTTATATCCTATAGCGTGTTTAATTTCTCAAGTTATCAAGCAAGTTATCAAGTTACAAAGCACACTAGGCAATACGTTACGAAAGACATATAATGTACACGTGCAACGTATAGCACAAAATACAATATAATGCAAAACTGATATGTTGAGTCATCAACTTCCTTGCGTTTGAAAGTTTTACTCCCGAACGGGACTGCGAGAATGTACCTATCTCACTATCAAGCCATTCATTCCGAAAGCTATCGTACTAGCGTCTACGGAGCGCGATATCGGATGCGATTCTCCACCCAGTTTCCGGAGCGAATTGTAAACTCGGAAACGCGGCCGACAGGCACAGAAGTCAACACACTCTCGTCCAGCACTTTCACCAAGAATCCCCGTGAGAAGCCTTCCTAGATGCTAGGCTCCAGTAGACAGGGCCACCACCACGATCGCCACCACCACCACCATCGCCGTTGAATGCCTCCTCAGCGGCCAGCAAACCTTAACGAAGGAACTCGCCTTGCAGTCTCGTGCCGTCTTCGTCTCGCGCGCGTGCAAGTCCCGTGACTCGTCCTCGGGATCGGTTGCACCTCGACAGCCTTGGTCTCGACCGAGTCCGATTGGCAATTCCCTTTCTAGATTACAGTCTTGCCCGCGACAGCGTAGAAAGAGAGAAAGCGAGCTTGCGAAGCGAGCGGAAGGAGAGGAGTAGTATAAGGAACTCATCGAGAGACAAAAGTTCCTGATAGAACTGCAGATAAATTTTACCGAGAAAAGAAGCTCGGTTCATCCGGGATAAGGTGGTGCACGATCGAGGTGCGCAATCATGGGCAGCAGCAACAAGTCGCGCAAGCATTACAAGAAGGACTCGAGATTCGTCGCGGATCTCTACACCTTCACTTACGACGACGACTTGGATTGTGTAAGGGATGCGAAGAACGAAGGGCGACAGCGTTTTCGACGTAATTTACAATTAGACACGAGGTGACATAAACGCTGGAGTGAACTGACGCGTTGAAATGCGGAGCAATTAAATTCGCTCTGTGACTCGGGGAGCGCGGAATGATCTGATATTTATCACATTTCATTCTTTTCATTTTCAAGTGACAGATCGAGAGTGATCGCTCCCGTTCTAAATTACTATTCAACGAAATTACTTTGCAGCTTGGTTTCAAGAATAATGTGATAGTCGAGAATGGTTATAGAACTTTATCTAATATATGTCAACAAAAATATAGGAAAAAAAACTATTATTTATTATGATTTTATTACACTGTTTAACAAAAGATAACTTTTTTTTGAACATATATAAGGGTATATAAGATAATAGTTTTTCGTAGTTTTTTTGGACTCTCGAATGTGATCCCGTTTACAAATTGCTCTATTAAGTCACAATTTTGAGAAATTTGATGGTTAAACTTGCAAAAAAGACATTCAACACAATTTTTTACGCGTTTCTTGCTCTCTTAAAGCATATACACATATATACAAAAAGAACATAATTTCATACATAGGACACAAACATCTTTATGATATCTTTGAAGATTCTTCAATTTTTCCATAAGGACTAACAGTTTGTTTCTTCCATTTTATTTGCCTTTATTTCCATTTTTGATGCGCGTTCCTTATAAATTTTAATTTCCATAAAGAGTTTTTCTTTTTTTCTAAAAGTTATTTTTTATATGTTTAGTATCTTCCTTGTGTTTGTGAGTAAGATCAGACAAATTTATTAACGTAATCGTTGGCAAGCTTTCATATTGCATTTTAAGTTTATGTAATTCGCACTGCAAAGAAGATAATTGAGCTTCAAGTTCTGAAATACCTATCGTTCTGCCTGATTTCCAATTTAGATTCAACATTAGATCATTCTTGAGTTAAATTCGTGACACAAACATCGAGTTGACATTTTTCTTTTTGTAATAATCCTATTTCCATATCGTGATCTTGTTTCGCTTTTTCCAATTTGTTTAACAATTCTCCAATGTGCGCTTCAGGAGCTTAAATCTGTTAAACAAACGAAACATGAGAGAATACAAATTTAATACAGCAGTTTGAGTGACAATGTGATAAACCGCCAGACCATGAGAAACCGGGTTCGAGTCTACCTGATCACAGAAATTTTATTATTTTAAACTGCATCCCCCGTACGAGAAATAAAGAGGGGACTCTCGTGCGGAGAAACTGGGCTCCGTCTTTCAGAAGAGACGTTAAGCTCTATTTCTAATAATTGAGAGGAAAGTATATTTATCATGGTTGTTTATTATAAGTTGATACTTCCCTCTCAATTATTAGAAATAGAGTTTAAAGTCTCTTCTGAAATACGGAGCCCAGTTTCTCCGCACGAGAGTCCCCTCTTTATTTCTCGTATGGGGGATGCAGTTTGAAAAAATTTCTGTGATTAGGTGGACTTGAATCCGGTTTCTCATGGTCTGGCGGTTTATCACATTGTCACTCAAACTGCTGTATTAAAAAATTTGTATTTTCTCATGTTTTGTTTGTTTAACAGGTTGGAGCTCTTGTAACGCACATTGGAGAATTGTTAAACAAATTGGAAAAAGCGAAACAAGATCACGATATGGAAATAGGATTATTACAAAAAGAAAAATGTCAACTTGATGTTTGTAAAACAGAATTGTAATTTGGTAAATGGGGTCGTATTCAACATCCAAAAAAACTACGAAAAATTATTATTCTCATTTTTGTGCATTTTATGTGTATTGAACAGTGTTATGTTTACCAAATTGCTCTATCACGTCACAATTTTGAGACATTTGCAGTAAAAGTTGCAAAAATGACTATTTTAGTGTATTTTGGCATATTAAACTGAAAAACCAGTATGGTTGCACAACTGTACTTCTCCCGGAGAAGTAGTGGAGGCAACCATATGCGTTTGATACAACAAACATACTTGTGGGTGTGACAACCACAAAATATGGTTGCCCCAAATGTTACTATTTTATGGGTTGTGCAACCATACTGGTTTCTCAGTGTATAATTACGATATGTGATGTGTTGGGGAAGTTTTATATTGAAATCAAACTTAAGTATGTTGTTAGAATTTGTGACGTAATAGAACCATTTATTAGTAAATTGGTTCGTATTTAGCGTTTAAAAAACGAAATGGAAAACGGTTACCTTCGTTCTTGTGAATTTTTTTGTCGAAGTGTACTAAAACAGTGTACTAAAATAGTCAGTCTTAGTTATCGTATTTTTTTACGTTTGTTGTTGCGCAGCAGCGAGCGATTATCGCGGCAAACTTAGTTTCAACACTTTAAAGAGCGAATGTGTCAACTAGAACGTTCTTAAATGTTGTAACGTCAAATATGTAACGTTAAATTAATTCGAAACTACTCTTCAGAATCTTAACGTCACAATTTATTTTAAAATACAATGGAACCTATCAGAATTCAATTGCAAGATGCATGAGAAATCACCACATTTCTCAATCGATCTCGTGCGTGTCTCATTTGCGTGTGCAACCAATGCAAGTGCAGGGGACGGCCGCATTATTATCTGGGTGTCAGGCTCGGATGTGTCAGACTTAAAACAATTCCAGATTCCTGTTCGTGTTGTCGCTCTAACAGGAAGGTCGGCGAACCGCGCGATTCGGTACGGTTCCGGACCGACGCAGGCGTGAAAGTGGGTCACAGAAGTGACTCGCGGTGCTAATGAACAAGCAGATTTTAGCGTAGAAGCAAGTCCCGCTGCTGCGATTGCAATTAACTTACACTGCGGGGTTTTATCTATTAAACAATCAGCTGTAATTTGAATCTGAAATTCTAGATGATAGTAAAAGCTGTACTGAACTATTCTTGTGGCATTCCACGATTTTTAGGAGGTGTTAGGAATTTTGGAAGATACTGTTTTCGACTGTCATAACGTATATCCGATTCGTTTTCGAATCTACGGAAGTCTGTCGCCCTTTGCAAAAGAATAAAGTAATGTCGCCGCATTTCATGAAAGTAACAAGCGTTAATTTGTGAAAGTGGCGTCAAGATGACAAAGAGGAAGCTACCACGGAAACGGATAAGCCCCTGGAACTGGTCGTGGAAACCGAGAAATCGAAAGAAACAAATGGAGAGAATTTGGAAAGGCCTGATTACGAAAGGGAAGATTTGATCACGCGATTCGACAGAGTTGTACGAGGCGAATTTGATCTGCAGGTGTGAATTAATTCGACAAACGTGCGAGAGAGACGTGTGCGAAAGTTCAACGACAGTAACAGCATGCATTTGACGTCGAAAATTATCTGAATTTATGATGTTATTGTTACTCCTAACTGTTGTATGATAATACTGTTTACTTCTAATTATATTGTATAACGGTCTGATGCACCTGGGTAATTAAAAGCTAACGGATAAATCGTAATGTTAATTTGAAGTTGCCGCTTATTATATTGTATAAAATGATTAATAAGGTGAATTAGATATTGGACATCTGACTGAATTTTCAGATGCTTTCTATTCTTCAATTTTATATCCGGTATTAAAACATTTTGATTCAGCATAGAACACACATAAGTTTTGAGTTTTTCCACATATTGTAGAAAATTATTGACTTTCTGAGTTTTCTAAATACTAAAAGTTTTAAATTGGATGTTTTAACGTATTTGCATTCTTCGGCTTTCGAATTGTGCTATATCATCAGAGTTTTGTTCAACATGTAAAGCGTTAATTAGCGTTTAGCGATTATCGCGGTTCATGACTACATCTACATACAAAATGTAAGCCTAACATACTTTTTTTCTTGTGTTTGCAGCGACGAAACGATCGCGAGGAGATCAGAAGGAGACTCGCGATGGGGCCTGATGCCGAAGATTTGCGCGCCGAACGTGGACGAAAACCGAGTCTCCAGTCGCGTCTCCAGAGCGGTCCGTATAGATCTAAATTTTAATTTTCCTTGCGATAGTATCAGATAATAATTAAACCTGCTTACTCGCCACTTCTATCCTTGTTTAATGACATCAGAAGCGAGAAATCACACGCCAAAAATTCTTGCAGTTTCACGTTGAAATAAAAAGATATAGGTATCCATAAAACGCAATTGTAATTGATTCAGCACATTTGTAAAATATATCGAACACTTTCCTTTGGCTTTAATAACCAATAGTAAAATAAAAAATGAAAGAACATAGGTTAAAAAGGTAGATTGCATGTCACATTAATTTTACGGCTATTTAGTGATTATTACAGCCAAAGGAAAGTGTTCGGTACATTTTTACAAGTGTGCTGAATCAATTACAATTGCGTTTTATGAATATATCTCTTTATTTCACCACAGGAATTTTTTGCATGCGATTTCTCGCTTCTGACGTCATCAAACATTATAGAAGAGATGAGTAGGCAGAAGCCTTAAGTAAATGAATAAGTGAGTGCGTGAATGGTTTATCTTTAAAGTGACAGTTCATCAAATTATTAATAGATAACGTATATGAAAAAGTTTAATTATTTTCACTTACTTTTATTTGCAGGAGAGAGAAAGATGCTTATATACTTAATATTTCTTATTAATAATAATAATTAGTGAGACAGGACCGATATAATATTAGACCAATATAATTAATTAGAGAAAACGTTTTATTAATATATTGATAGGAGCAAAAATGATCAGATAATCGTTAGCTCAATTCTTTTACATATTCTATGATTAAAATACCAAGTGACGGATGGCAAAAATGCATTTGCTCTGCGCAGGAATGAATCTCCAAATCTGCTTCATGAACGAAACATCGTCGGACACTGAGTCCCCGGGTTCAGAGAATGACACGTCTCCCGGATCCACGCCCACATCCCTCAATTTGAAGCAACTCGAAGGAAAGCAGGCACCAACAAGACCACAGATGTTGAGTCTTCCATCTCTAAGACTCGACTCCAACTCCATACCGCCGGTCGATGAGGCTGACTTCTTCGCGCGACAAGCCAGACTGCAGACCGAAGCGCGAATGGCCTTGGCACAGGCCAAGGAAATGGCACACATGCAGATGGAAGTGGAGAGGCAGAGGCTAAAGCAGAGCCCTATCACCGAGATGGTGCGATGCAGCTTGGAAAAAGTAAGTGGGACTCAAATTCGTTGATAATTAATAATAGTCTAGATAACAGAGACTGCATTTATAGTAGACCAACTCTGCATAAAGGAAGCCGACAAAGAGAACATACATTATAAGTTATAAAACGAATGTTTTTACGCTATTTCTATAAATTGATACGATTATTAATGTGAGAACAATATGAATATTTCGGCGCTGATTCTTGATAAATATATGAAATTCAAACAAACATCTAAACGAGACTTTTGTAACAAATTAATGCTATAATTTTTTAATTCGTAGATTGGATATATTAATACGGCTAACAGCCTCTTTCGATCAGTAAATAAAAAATGCAGAAAATATGCTTTTATAAAATTCCAGAAGTACTTTATTTTATATTTCAATCTATAGTACTATTATAGTTTATAGAACTTATGATTGAATCTCAACGTTCCGTAAGATTCCAAATAAACAAATTGCTCGCAATATGACAACAGATTGACAGCAGATTTGTTCAGATATTGTAAAATGTAACAGATCCGGTGTCACGTATAGCCATTAAATATGTAGTGTTTTACCTGCAAAACCAGCCGATATAATTTGACAGCAGATTGTCGGCAGAAATCGAACAGAATATCTGTCATTTCGTAAACATTTAAATGGATTGCATCATTTTTCATTTAAATATAATTACAAAACAGCAGTTTTGTTCAGTTTCTGCAATCAATTTACCATTGTATTCTGTTAGTACAGAGCCGGGATTTACTTGCAGTACTTGCACATTTCGGGCCGATTCCTGAAGCGATGCCTCCTATATCCTATCCTCCCACTGGCACTCGAGGCTGATCGGCGGCCGAGCCGCCAATCGTACACGCGGTACATAAACGTGACGCTGTGCCTCAAGAGTGTCGAATCTTTACATAAAAAATATGCTGGGAGCGTACCTTCCACCAAATCGCGTAATTAAAAAAAATATATATATAGAGGAAAGTCCCCTATTATGAGATAGGATTCCTAATATGAGATAACGAGGTTTCTCTTAAACTATTAGGCCCTATCTGGGCCTATTAGTTTAAAAGAAACCCTGTTATCTCATATTAGGAACCTATCTCATAATAGGGGACTTTCCTCTATTATATAAAAATATAATATATTATATTTATATATTTTTCATATATAATATATTTTTAATATATTTTTAATGTATTATATATGATAAAGTAATATATTTGTGACAATAATATTTAATAATTACAATTTGGCAAGAGCTTTCCAATAGCTTTCGAATTAAAATGTTTAAAAATGGTTAAAAATATTTCAGTTTCTTCTGATTTTTCTTTCGTTTTTATATAATACACTGCTCAACAAAATTAAAGGATCACTTAACCCTTACGATACCATGTGAAAAACGGTACCCCATCAGTACAAACCGGGGTATTTCGAGTCCGATCACTTTTTTATCTATTTAAAGTGGTTCAAAAAATCTGTAAAAATTTATGAACATACTTTCAAGTTTCTAGTACAAACATCTCTAGTCATTTTTGGAATAATGTAATATCTAGTATTATTTAATTACCGATTAACCAGTGAAAAACAGAGTAAATGCATCACGCATTATTTTATTTAAAAAATTGTAACTTTTTATAATAAATATATTTAAAAATAAAATGACTGTAGGGTTTGTTATAGTTTAGGTTTCGAACTTTTTTAAAAAAATACAGAAACTTCAAATTTTTCAAATTTTTAATTCTTTAACCGGCGTCTTTCGAGTCCAACGTTTAATTTGCCTCGACGCTGTCTGCAGGCAAACTGACATCCCCGGTCGCTCTGCTGCACAGAGGTGTCCCCTACGACTAAACTTTTTCTCGGCGAGAGTAAGGAGCGGAGAACCCTTCGGAGTTCCGCGAAATTTTCGTAAATAGAAATCGACTGGACACGAAATACTTACGTTGGTAGCGTAAGTGTTAAAATCAGCGCTAAAAAGGACCAAAATCAAAGTTACGTATCTTTGGGAAAAATAATCGCAGAGCGATGATTAAAAAAGCATTTTAAAGCTTGAACCTTCAGCTTTCGAATGCTTCAAGGCTCGTTTCGATAATGCTAATACAGGCGGCACAATACAGTTTTTTAGAAAAAAGACCTTAAAATGCACTACTCACTTCAAATCGTCATAACTCATTGTCAGTGAAAAAAAAATGGTAGCGTAATGATTAAAAAAGCATTTTAAAGAGGAAATGTTAAATTTTACGATACAATCATAAAATTTGGAGAATAAATTTCTTTCCGTACACGCCATCAAAGTTGGTTTATTCTTCAATTCTGCAAGGTCTATTTTAAATTAACGCCGTTTGTAGTAAAATCTTCGCAGAGAAACGCTTATAAAGCTTAAATAATCCTCAGATTTCGAATGCTTCAAGGCTCGTTTCTCTGCGATCGCTTTGCGATCATTTTTTACAAAGATATGTAACTTTGAATTTGGTCCTTTTTAGCGCTGATTTTAAGTGATCCTTTAATTTTGTTGAGCAGTGTATATATTATAATATAAAATTTTTTTTTCTTGCCAAACCACATATTTTATCATCTTCGCTCTTTTATCGTTGTTAGTGTGTGGTCTAGTGATAAAGCGTGAGACTCGTAACCACGAGAAACCGGGTTCGAGTCCACCTGATCACAGAAATTTTAAGAGAGAGAAGACACTGGCACTTTCGGTGTTTTCGCAATTGCGATACGTCGCTCTTGCAAAGAGTGATGAACGATACCGACTTTGAAAGCAGGTTTCTTTATGGAGAGAGGAGCGTAACATGAAAAAGAAGTTGGAAGCGCTGATGAGCGCATAAAAAAATTAATAAAATGGAGAGAAAGGAGGAGCGTAACATGAAAAAGAAGCTGGAAGTGCTTTTCTAGTTTCTTTTTTATATTGCGTTCTTCTCTCCATTTTATTATTTTTTTATGCGCTCATCAGTAAAGGTTGATGTAGTCTCGGGCTGCGGGCTCGTTAACGCCGAAACGTCTTGCAGGTTGCGGTTTCTGTCGAAGGTCTGCGTCTTGACCTCCCTGCGAGTTTTATCGCAGTTGTAGGCGCGCAGATGCCTCTTATGTGATACCTCTTTCGAGGTAGCAGACATTTTCAAAATCTGTTTTTGACAAATTTGGCTATCTTTTTTTTTTCAGGATCTATTTATTTCTTATTTAATGAATTGCTTTTGGATTTTGCATTTGTTTCAGGTCGGTGTACAGCTGGGAGAGGACAGACGTAGGTTGTCTCGTGTGCTTCTCACGGAATTGAACGTCGCGCAGCTGCAAGTAGTAGCGAACGACTTGCACGCAAGGATCGCCGCGTTAAACGAGGCGCTCGTTGAAGGACTTTTAAGGAGAGACGATTTGCATATGGAGCAGGATTCGATGCTCGTTGATGTGGAAGATCTCACTCGATATTTGTGAGTCCTAAGATTCATATGTATAACGGAAAGGTTTATTACATTCTTTCATAAAAATAGTGTATTAAAATTTAATTATTTTCTTTCTTTTTAGTTTTTTTCGGTTTTTATTGAAAATTATCTACAGATTTAACAAAAGTGTGAATAAATTAATGAGAACTTCTCCCCTTTTAAAATCATCTTCTTTTAATTAACGAAATTCTGATTGCAAAATTGTTGTGATACAAAAAACACAATAATTGAAAACGAAAGAATATTAACGATTATAATTTCGTTACGCAGAGGTGCCAAGCAGGAATCGTTGAAGAAGAAACAGCAAGGCATGCAGCAGGCGGCAAATCGGATTCATCAGCAATCCTCTTCAGCTCCGACGAAGTTGTCGATGAAACCGAAATTGACACACTTGAATCGCGGCCTGGTTGCCCTTGTAAGAAAATAATCCTTCGCCACGAGACTGCGCAGTCTCGTCGGAAATTGAACTCCGAGCGGAAAGGGGCACCACGGACTTTATATACATATAGAGACGTGAAAAAGCGAAAGAGAAAAAAATGAAGAGAAGCCTCCTTCGAGAGAGGAGAAAGAACTTCTTTCGGAAAGAAAGGTAAAAAGGAAGAAGTCGAGAAACTTTCTTCAACAGACGAGAATGGAATTTTCATTAGGGAAGAAAAATGAAGAAAGCTTCTTCGAGAAAAAGAATGAAAAATCTTTTTTTCTAGAAAGATGATAAGGGAATTTTTTTCTTTGAAGAAAAAAACATTGTCAAAATAAAAAGACGATTACGTTAGAGGCCGTGGTGTGCGTGCTCGAGAACTCTGAAAAAAAAAAAACGTAACAATCAGCTTTGATAAACGGTGGAATCGGTTCCCATCGTTCTCCGGCGAAGGAAGAGCAGCAGGTATCTTTCCCCCGAATTTCCAAGAATTTTTACAGCTTCGTCGTTAACGTGGAAGTAGAAATTTACATATTTGCGTACCGCGTAAGCGAGAGCAGAGCAACGATCCTTCGTTTGTACCCCACATTGAGATTCTCCGTCTCTTTCTATCTCCTTCTCGTCTGTACTCGCTCTCTCGGCCCCTAAGCTCAGATTATGTCCCGCGCTATGCATGCATGTGTCTACGAGTGTATCGATTATTCGCCTTTAAATAATAGCGTATCATTAGCGAGAACGGATCCCTTCTCTGTACATATAACGAAGATTTATATTAGATTATTGCCGTATCGAGATTTCACCTGATGTTTAAAGAGCGCTTCGTTCTGGTCGTCCAATGTAAGTCGCGTGCGTTGATGTGATGTTAACATTTTGTAAAGTCGTGTTTAATTTGTGTAGAGTAATTTGAACAACAAATATCTGTATCTTACAAGTCCATCTTAAATTTACAAATTCGACGATTCAACGATAAGTATTCTGATGTGTACCTGTATTCGTGCTTCGGTAGATCTCTAGATCCGCCAACAGAAGCCGCCAGTTGATTAAACAAATCCTTCGCGTATAAATTTGTCGTTCCACTCGGTTTGGCTGCGCGAGATATCGGCGAGACGATAAACCAGTTTTTATCTATCGCGAACGACGAAGAAAGTCGATATACTTTCTTCAACAACACAATGCGCGCGCAAGGGAAAGTGGAAGTATGGTGAACGCCAACGGACGCGAAGGGAGTGCAACGACCGTGAAGAACGAAAAATGCGTTACATATCCAAATAGGTGATCTAGTATGCAAAAAGCGATTAGTCCATACATAGAGAAACTTATGAAAACATAATCAGATAGAGATACTTGATCGAGCGTACCGTTTGCGACTCGTATGCAATGTTACGAAGACGACTTTGGAATTCGAAATTTAAATTATCCCATTGATATGGATTATTCGGTTCTTGCATCTTGCTATCGTTTTTGCATGCTGGTCTCACACGATCTCATTCACACGCAGGATTTCGAATGTAGCCGAAATAAATTTTAACGAATCTAAGCTGCAGCTATAGCTTCGTTTCTTAGATCCTCAGCTCACTCTTAAATTAAGATTATTTTAAGATTATTGACCGATTTTAAATAGAATAAATATTCATATGCTGACGCATATGCGTAACAATTTATGTAATTTTCTGAAAATACACTTTCGATTCTTAAATCCCCGATCGGTTTAAAGTAAATTTACAACAGAAAATATTACTTATCAAAACTATTTAACGATTTCACACATTCTAGCATGAATTATGTATTACCAGTTCCAATGCGAATCCATAATCCATGCGTGTGCTCAGGGAGAAACAAGTTCTCTTTGGCAAATTGCTTTCACAAATGAATAGATTGAATATACCCAGCTTGCCAACACTTTTTGAAAACGTCGAAATTATTCAACTGAAAGACGACATAGCGAGTTTATAGTTCTTAATTGCGTGCTGGAAATATTTCCTTAAAATCTATTCTCGATCACGACAATGTTGCATTATAAGATTGTCAGTCAGTCATATAGGGGACTTTCTATTAGTGCTACGAGACGAGCTCCACTCACCTATGATTAACTGAGAACAAAGGCAGCTTCTGAGCCATCGATCGTAGCACAATTGAAATAATATTTTTAAAAACACAGAAAAGATTGCTTTAAAACACCGCGATTACCGCGATCACCGCGAAAAATCGAACTCAAAAGGTTGCGCAGTCGGTGGTCATAAAAGTATCATCAAAGAGAGCCACATATTATCTACAAAATACTTTTAATCGTAATAATAATTAATAATATACAGATTGTAAATAACTAAACAATAATAAAATATGCTGTAACAAGTTCTTTTCTCTCTCTCTCTCTCTCTCTCTCTCTCTTTTTCTTTGTCACTCTCTCACACTCATACTTTTATTCTCATTCTCACTCTCTCCTTTTCTTCTTCTCATTGTCAATTTTCTTCTAGTTCCGCCTTCATAGAGGACCAAAACAATGAAGAAGGCACGGGGCAGTATCGGATGGTGTTTCCTTTCGGTTTCATTATGCACCTTTCTCTCTCTCGTACTTTTAATCGATTACTACCGCGACAACAAGAAGCTTTCGACAGCTTCTCGCTCATTCTCACTGCTTCGCCAAACTAAAAGGATGGATAGGACAGGGAGAAGCACCATTTGAAGGACGTCTCGCTGAGTTCTTAGAGCCACTTACACCGACAGCTTTTAGTTAACTAACTCCGGTTAGTAACTCTCCATTCTCCACTCAGTTCTAGCTATAATCTAGATAGAGAAAGAGAATTTTGCCGCAATGGATGCTTGTCTAATTTACGTCTATTGCTTTTATTTTATCTATTGCTTAACTCAAATCTAATCATTGATTCTGTGCTCTTTCCTAAATCTTGCTATCATCCATAAATCAAAATTAACAGAAATATTATTTCTGGAAAAAAGCGACTCTTCCTAGACCCTTCAGAAATATAGACACAACTCTTTCCAGATTCCATCTCTGGAAGAGAAAGAGAAAGAGAGAGAGAGAGAGAGAGAGATACACACAGAACCATCATTCGTTCAATTGCAACCAATATCTGTAGGTCCCTGA
This sequence comes from Leptothorax acervorum, assembly GCA_035220615.1. NCBI lineage: Eukaryota > Metazoa > Arthropoda > Insecta > Hymenoptera > Formicidae > Leptothorax > Leptothorax acervorum. Next base: position 47,923 of record JASTWQ010000559.1, read on the forward strand.
TTTGTGGAGAGGGAGAATCCAGTTAACTACAGTTAGCTGACTGACGTCGATGTAAGCGGCTCTCTTTGTTCCAACGAGTCTCGGCGCGACACGATGTCTCGCGGAGGTATTTTGGAAAGAACACAGACGGCGATGACGCGTCAATAATAAACCTAAGACGGTTCCTAAAGTCGTTTCTAGTTCTCCTCTCGTTTCTTCTCGTCGATTCCTTCGATACCAAGAATGGCCAAGCCGTATGGCACCATGATAAAACTTCTAAGCCCCTCGATTATGCATGATTTTCTTAATTTGTTCCCTCTCTTAGCGTTTTCTTTCTCTCGTCCCCCCACCCCTCCTCTCTTTCTGTCTATCTGTCGGGATACAGCGGACGTCATTAGCTCGTATATCGTCGTAATAAAAATTCTTAACTTACAACCGTAATCATTATCTCTACTATACAAGCTGGCACTCGCCGCTGCGTACTCGCATACTCCTTACACGCGCTACACGCTGGTCAGTATTGCTTCTTCCTCACAATGTCCGCGGAACCGACTCGCGTGCCAGACTTCGATAAAAAAAAACGTTGATCCTTGGACGCGTGTTCAGTTTATTTACACCTTCCTTAAAAAAACATAATTTGCCCCGGAAACATCTCGAATATCAAAACGTTAAATAAATCCTCTCTAAGACGCAAGTTACGTTAAAAGCAAGACTCCCGCGCGTATACCTACTGACACACACGTTCTCGGAAAACATTCTATATATATATATATATGTGTACATAAAACAATTTCAAAATACTATACTCTTTACTACAGGTTTCCGAAATTTCGGTTTAAAGCATCCAAAAAATGCCTTAAGCTAAAAGTTTCCATCAAGATTCATTGTTAATCGTTATCAAAGGCAGTAAGAAATGTGCGTACAAAGTTGAGTATAGTTCCAATCAGGAAAATCACCGCAGAAATTCGATCGCCCTTCGAAGGAACGTTCTACAGTCTATCGTGAATATCATGAACGTACAAAAGGACTATTACATTATTTTATCGTCGCTCGCGATAAAACGATTTAGCAATTTCGAAGAAACGCATCTGTGTGATTTCGTGTTATCGTCATTTCAGGAAAGACAATGGCGCGCAAAGAGACAGTGGACATGGCGCGGTCCTAGCTCTCTCGATTTTTCCTTTCCGTACCGTATCATATCCCTTTATCACCCGGTATACAAGTAACCCTGTTTTCTCCAGCGACTCTCTCGAACTTGGATTTTCACTTACTCTTAGCTGCAGTAATGTAATACGATAGCGATCGCTATTTCGATTACTCTCGATCTAGGAAATTATTAACAGTCTATTTCGGTCGCCAGGTGCGCAGAGAAAATCGCGAGGGCGTAGTAGTTGGTTTACGACGGCCCGACATCTCCGCTGACGTCGTTGTCGAGGGAAGCGGGGCGTCAGATCGTGAGCGGAGTCTTTCTACAATCGTCAGTATTAGCGTCTTCCAGGATCACTTGCCCATACTAGCGTTCGCTGGCAATGTTGCTGATCGTTGTTGCACCGATAAGTATGGCTTCAAGGTCGACCTTGTGGATTCCCTAAAAAGAAAATTGTTGTCACGTACATCTGTCATTTGTGTACAGTTCGATCAAAAAACACAAATAAAAAATCATCACATAGTCAAAGCCATAAAAGCACCGAAAGCACGGTAACTGAATAATATGCAGATTGAAAGAGTGCAAGCTAATCTATTTCGTAATGAATGTCGAAAGCTGAAATTTCGACATTTTGTGCGGTAAAACATCTACATGTGGACATGCTATGCTTTTTCGAGAGTTCACACTTTTTGACCGCCCGATCAGTTTTAATCGGCACTCACAAATCAATGTCATGCATTATATTAATATGTACACAAGTATATACAAGATTGATATAGAAATAATTATCTTTCTTCTTTTCCAGCTGACGAATTTTACATCGTCACAATTGTGGCTAATCCGGAAAACATTTTTCATGATGCAAGATAACATAGTAAGCTGTAATATACGGCACTTCCCAGCAGTGATCTTGATTAAAAATTTAAAAATTAATTTACATGTTTAAACCATTACTAAAAAAAGAATAAATCTTGTTCGCATTAACGAAGTAAGAAAATGTTCATTAATAATATTACTTTAACGTTATAATTTCCTGTTCCATTTCTATAAAAAACTAGTCTTAGCACAGCGACTTTACCCTCAGCCCCTGTCTATGGGTCACTCGTGTTCGGCAACAATCTATTACCTTGTAATATCTTGAAACTCAGCAGAGGTGGCGCCAATTTTTTTGTATTGTTCTAAAGTAATCTAAAGTATTGTTTCGTATTCTATAAGGTTCAAACATGCTCCATAAATTTTTTCAGATTTTTTAAACATTTTTAAAGTTATTTAATAAGCTCCAGAAAGCGAACGACCCATGGACAGGAGGAGTTACGTTGATCGAAAACAAGGGCAGGGGCTGAGGGTTTTATATGTATAACTGCTTAACGTTAAAGATGTGCAATGCGTACGTTATACATACGTCGGTTTACAATTTCAATATCGCATATAAAGGGTCTTGTACGACGGTCGTCGAAAACAGGAAGTGTTGGAAACGAAAAGAGAAGGGGAGAAGTTGAAAGAAAAATCAAACGAGTCTAACCTCTCTACACCCACATCATGCGACGCCACAAAATAAGAGAGCTATTTAGTCCCCGCTCACGTCGAGCAGCAGCACGGCTACGCTACCTTGGCGAGACACGCTGTCCCGTGCCGTCCACATGCGAGTTCGCCTTGTAGCCGCATTTCTGGACGCGCCTGGACAGCCGCGAGACCCAGTACTTCTGATCCTCGGGATTTGCCGCGAGCAGCAGTAACTCACGGGCGCTGTTCGGGTCGTAGTGCAGCTTGCACGGGGCTATGGTATCTTCTTTCTTATCCAAATGTTCCTTATGAACCTTAATGCGGCACCCTGTGCATAATGATAACAGTTTGTTTTATATATTTACATACAAAAGCGCGAGAGCGACATAAATAAACAAGTTATGACAGACGCAACACGCACTTCGGCATTCGAGAGCCGGCGAAGGCCGGAACATGTGCCAGAGTTGCTTCGAACAGACTTCGCAGGTCGTCGGCATGTGATAAGATATCGACACAAACTCGTGGCCCTTCAGCGACTGTGTGCCGGGTTTGTCTGTGAGCTGTGGTAAATCCACTCCAGGCAGTGTATTCCCCTCGTCACCGGGCCGCCTCGCTTCACCTTCACCAGCATAGAGTAACTACACAAAAGATTGATTGAAGTATATGTAGAATTAACGAGCCCTTTAGATACTGAATTATTTTCTTTATACATATTATATAAGCGTGTTATGATAAATTTAAGTAAAATATATATAATGCACATAAAAAAAGCACTCTAATACAGATAAATAAAAATTACAAATTATTAAAACGCTACAGGAGTCATAAGAATACATTGCGATATAAACATTCGAATTTCTGATGATCCAAAGAATCGAGAAATATAGAGGTAAATACCTGAAATATTCTGGGTATATCTTTGGCATTGGCTCGGATAACATCACCCTGAGTAACAGACCTAACGTGGAAGACTTTATTCAAGTCTAATATCAAGACCGGATCGGCATTCAGTTTGTCATTTTCGCTGTTGTAGAAGATTATCTTTTTTGAGGAAACAACGACGTATTGCTTCTTCCAACCGTGCCGCTTAATATTCTGCTTATTTGGCACATTTAACCAACCCTCTAATCTCATCGTACCGTGCTCGGACAGGACCGAGTCCTCACCGTCGTCGTTCTCTATAGACGAGACACTTGCAGTTTCCGAATTGAGCGACGCGATTTTCATCTGCAGTGTCTCTATCTCCGAGTCCTTTGAATCGAGTTCCATCTGCAGCCTCAGCTTCGCTTGATTTTCTTCCACGAGTTGCGCCTGAGGAAAAAGAAAGTGTTCTTTATTTACTCAAGTAATTTTATATAGCGTTCTAACTCGACACGAGCAATAGCAAGCCACTCACTTGCATATCCTGCAAATCCTTCTGCCACTTAGCTGACAGCTGAGAGTATTTCTCCCTCTCTTGAGTGAGTTCTTGCTGCAGGCGCCTGCAATCTTTCTCCTTCTTCCTCAGATCTGCGGCGGACGCCTTATTCTTATTCTTCCCGCTTGACGAAAGGTCTTTCCGGTTCATGATCTCGGCCAACTTGTTGACCGCCTGCTGCTTCAACAGTTGCTCGGTCTTCAGCTTGCTGCTCAGCTTCTCAATTTCCTCCACGTTGGACTGCGCTTTACCGAGTTGTTCTTGCAATTCCTTATATCGCTTGCTTAAGTCTTCTTTCTCCTTCATACTCTGATCGACCGATTTCTTGAATTCACTCTCATTCTCCTTAAGTCTGTTTATGATCTGCTCCTTCGCGCTCAGCTCCTGGTGATGCTTGGTTACTCCGTCTTTGTACTCCAGCTCTTTCATGGTTCTTTCTTTTTCCAAGTCCGCCACAGTCTCCTCGGCTATGGATCTGGCTAAAGCCTCGCTGTCACCGCGCGCCAAGGACAACTGCAGCTGATGGACCAGAGAGCTACGTTCTTCTTCCAATTCCTGCTGCAATCTCATTTTCTCATCCAACTCTTCGCGCAGCTCTTGCGTCTGTGTTTTGTACAGAGTCTGAAAAAAAGAAAGACAAAAACTATAACTCTCGTTGAAAATTTGAAATCACGACAATTTTTCGTAATACATCTTTGAATCGTTAGTTTTTATTCATATTCCTTTATTGTCAGATAATAATTAAAATCACGTGGAAGGCAAACTTTTGTTATCGTTTACCGAGAAATAAGCTTCAGCTTCCAATTGCTCCTGCAATTCTTTTGTCTGTAGCTGATCGATGTTTCTTTGTGTCTTCAAGTGGTGCAACTCCTCTTCTATTTGCCGTTTAGCTTCCCTCAACTGAGCAACCTCTCCGACCAATTGTTGCTCGCGAGCGCGAAGTCTGCCAGCTTCGGACGTTTGCTGGCCTAAGTCGGTCTGCAGAACGTTCCTTTTCTGTTGCTCCTGCTCAACTTGGCCCTGTAGAACCTTAACTTTTTCCATCTCTTGCCTGTGCTCACCCTCTAATTTTTGCAATCGTTGCTGTATCTGTCTATAATCGACAGAGAGCATTGACGTCTGACGTTCCTTTTCCTGTGCAAGTAATTCCGCGCGTTGTCTTCCACTTTTCTCCTCGTTTAGTTTTGCTTGTAGAGCTATTTAATAAATCAATATGCACAATGTAAATAACGATGTAATGCACTTCCTTATAAATTCATAGAATAAATACGTACGTAAATAGATATGCCGTTACAAAATTACGCAGCAATAATGAGAAGACAGATAAAGGATTAGTATGAATAAAATATAAAACTACATAATTTAAATATATTATAGGGAAAAAGGTGTATATTCGCGAATCATATATATTACCTTTAAAAATTCCATTCTTTTGCCCTGCATCGCATCGACAAAATAAAATGTACTTTATAAAAAATGCCTCTATTTCTATGTAAAACATGAAGTAAGTACCTTTAACAACTTCCAGATTCGCCTCCTCCTTGGAAAGAATGCGCGAACGCTCCGTTTCTTGATGCGCCACAACTTCCTGATTATACCTGGCTTGCGCGGCTTTCAGTTCCAAAGTTAAACTAGCAGCTTCTTTCTCCAACGCGGAAACTCTTTCGGTTAGTTGCCTATTGTCCAAAGTTGCCTTCTCCTCTTTCTCATGGCTGCGTTCTAACTCGAGATGCAAGGTAGAAAGACGAGTCTCCAATTCCGCCGTCAACAATGACGCTTGCGATCTTGAGCTACGTTCCTTGGAAAGTTGGCCCTGTAAAAAGTCAAATAAGCATTTCATGTAAAAAAAATTTATCTTTGAAACATTTTTTTGTTAACTTTCAAACACTATTCTGTAAATACTGAGAACTGTATATTGTGTAAATACTTATAATTTTTTGAAAATTTAATCAATTTATAAATATTTATAACACACATTTCGAAAATGCTCATCTAGAAATTATTTAAAAATGTTTTCAAAATTAACGAGGAAACAAAAAGAAACTAGATACCTGGAGAGTGGCAACTTCTTGCTGCAAGTTATCACGCTGAGCTTGCAGCTGAGCTCTGGCAACTTGCAACTCGTTCGCCATTTGCTCGGCAGCTTGACGCGCCACGGTGATCTCCGTCGCTTGCTTACGCATTCTCGTAACAGTTTCCGTTTCTCTTTCCAGTTTGCATTGCATCTCTTTGATCTGTTTCTCCAGTGATGTCACTCGCTCGGATGTCTGTTGCGAATTGCTGACATCTCGTGCCCGTCTCGTCTGCTCCTCGTCAAACTTTTTCTTCACTTCTACCAGCAGCGACTCCGCCTTGCGACGAGTGTCCGTCTCGTGCTCCACTCTGCGTTGCGCTTCCTTATAGTTATGCCTGAGCAACGTCAGCTCCTTATCCGCCCTGCTAACTTCCTCGCGTAGCTCAACCTCTCGACACGCCATCGCTTCCAATTGCGCGTTTAGTGCTTTCTGCCTCGACTCCATCGTCTCTACTTGCCGCCTCTCGCGTTCCAGCAAATTCTCTAGCTGCAAGATCTTCACATCGTCGGTAGTACCATTGTTGACATGATTCTCTAGACCGTCCACAGATTCCTTGCCGTAAGAAACCATTAACTGGTAATCACCTGAGTAAGTGAACCCGATAAAAGGCAGATGATTTCCGGAAAAAGCTTTGGGTACTGGAAAACTCTCCTCCGGCCCGTCCTCTTTGTCGACATCGTCGAAATTGCTGGTGTCATCGTCCCCGGAAAGCTCGGGCACCACCGGCGGCACACATTCTCTCAGATTGTCAAAGGTCCACTGGTCATTCTTGAAAAACGGATGGCTTTTGATTTCGTCGACGCCGTTGCGACCCAGGCGTTTCGTCCTATCGGTGAGAAAACCGCATATCAAGTTCTTTGCTGAGTGTGATATCTCAACGTTCTGAGGGAAGTATAGCGAATTCCTGTGGTCCATGATCTTCGAATACGTGCCGACTAGGGAGTCGGCGAAGAACGGGGTATCGCCAAACAACATCTCGTACAGAAAGACACCCACAGACCACCAGTCGCATTCACGACCGTATACTCCTTCTCCACCCTGTGACTGCAGAACCTCCGGAGATATGTAATCAGGAGTACCGACCGCAGTATCGGACCGCACCAAACCATCCTGCAAAGCAAACGATTGAGCGTTAAAAAAAGATTTTCACTAGAAAAAGAGTTTATACGACACTTTAAAAATATTTTTCCAACTTAGAAATTTTTAACTCTCTTTTACAGTGAATTAATAATTCAGGTAATCTTGTTTCAACAAGTCCCAATTAAAATTCTTGCGTAAAATATTCATTATTAAGATTTCATCGTCCGAGTTATTTCGCGTTGGACGTTGAAAGTAAGGAACAAAAATAGGAGATCGAACTTACAACATCCATCCTCATGCACGTGCCGAAGTCGGCGAGCTTCAAATGACCGTGCCTATCGAGCAACATGTTGTCCGGTTTCACGTCTCTATGAACGAAACCCATATTATGTATCGCGTCCAATGCGAGCACCACCTCGGCGCAGTAGAATTTTGCCCATTTCTCCGGCACCTCGTAATTCGACATCAAGTTAACCAGATCCCCGCCCGGCATGTAATCCATCACCATGTAGAGATACTTCTGGTCTTGGAACGCAAAGTGGAGCTGGACTATCCACGGTGAGTTCGCGTGAGCCATTATATCCCTCTCTTCCCAAAAGAATGCGGAATCCGATCTCTTAATCTGAACAAAGATAAGGTAAAAGCCTGATAAAGGAAAATATTTACATACGCAGTAGGTTAATGGAAAACGGACGTGCGAGTCTCACCATTTCAAATTTACTTAGCAATTTCATAGCGTAAACTTTTTGCGTAGATTTGTGTCTAACCAGCTGCACCTCTCCGAACGCGCCGCGGCCGATTACTTTTATCAAAGTAAAATCGTCCGTGCGCATTCGCATTTTATAAATCTCTTGGGCTACGGAGTCATCTGCAAGAGAACGCACAAGCGGACACCATTAATCTCGACGTAGCGCGACTGTTAAAGTTTCCAAAACACAAATAGTTATCGCGTTTACGATAAACATTGAGACGGTACTTACATCTATTCATATAAGCTTCTATATTTTTCATACGTTTCACACTTGCGTGATCGCAATCTGTTACCAGAGCCTGAACCGTGTCCAACAAGCAGTCGATATTCGTGACGCTTCTCGGATCCTTTATTTTCTCCTCCAAGGCCCGCAGGCGTCTCCGCCTGTCCTCGTCGCACACCGCATCCATCTCTCCTCGCAGGAGTTTGGATTACTGTGCCTCAACAACGTACTGTTTCTGTCGCATTAAAGACTATCGAAACGCAAGGCTAAATGCAGCATTGACTCGGGCGAGAAGTACCTGCGACGCCCGATGGACGCTCCATACTTTCTAAACAAACAAACGTTGTAAATACATATAAGTACACAAACGCCAGAGAGATCTCTCTAGGTAATTATCGTATATAAACAATACGTAAAATTATAAAGTGCAAAATGCTGTTGCCAAAGCTCCCTTTACACGCTACAGTGGCGCAAAAATATTTCACAAACATCGCGAGAGGCACAAAAACGGGTAACACGCGGCGCGTTTACGCGGCTTGGCAATATTTTCGGTTCTTATGTAATGCGGGATACATGAAAGGAACACAACGTTACGGTGGTATCGCGGTGCCAAAGTAAAACAAACAACTGGGAACTGCGTTACTCCGTACCGCGTAAACGTTCGTGGACCCCCATAACTCGTATAGATATCCATGTAAATGTAGCTTCGGAATTGCGCTCGCGACAAGGACGTCTCGGCGGCAGAGAAATATGCGCTAATATATACGCGTATCGTTCAAACGGACAGTGACTCAGCCGCGCGTAATTTACAAGGCGACGATGATCCGCGCGCGTGCGACAAAGAGCGTCCCCCCGAAGGTTCCCTTCCCCGCCCCGGAGCCGCCGACCCCGACCCCGACGCGCGAAAACTCGCCCGGGCGAGCGAGGTCGCGCGGTCACCCCGCGGAGAGAGGTTACGTCAACGACGGTGGTTTCTCGACAATCTCGACGGTGACACGTCGCGAGCGTGTCAAACGCGACACGCGCGTTGCGCGGAGCGGCGTGCGAGCTTCGCCCGTCCCCTTCGAGTCGAGGGAGCCACGCGGACGACGCTCGCGCGTCGGTCCGCGTCTCCTCTCAGACCCAGAGGACGTCTGGCGGGAGGGGGGGGGGGGGGGCCTCCGCCAAGCGGCCAAGGTGCCCCGGGAACGTCCAGCCGTTCGCCCGGCGCGCACGTACATACGTACATACCTCACCGACGTCACCCTACGTCCCGTCGCTGTCGGGCGCTGTCATCCGGACCGCGAGGAATCCCCGGGAGGAACTGGAGGCAGGCGCATTATTCCGCGCGGCCCACGGGCGTACGCGGCGTACAGCTGAGCCGTGCGTGCGCCATTCGGCCGATTCACAAACGGTCGTGTCGTCCGCGGTCGTCGTAGCCACCGAAAGAGAATCCGCCTCTCTCTTTTTCTCTCTCCTTCCCACCCGCTTTCGGCTTCCTACTTAACTGTCCGTCTGTCCCTCTCTCTCTCTTTCTTTCTCTCGTGCCTAGACTGCCTAGGGCCCCTCGCGAGTAAATCCGAGTAATGCGCGCCGTTTCCGCGCGCGCCGCGCACAGAAATCCGGTCCGGATCGGCGATCCTCTCGGCGACACGTCGCGACGTCGTCGACGCTCTCCGCGACGAGCCCGCGGGAAACGGCGCACCCCGGGCACCACGTTTCACAGCACTTCCGCGGCACTTCGATTCGATCCCTCGCACTCCGCGCCCGCGGGACTATCGATCGCCGCGGTGCGGTGAACGTGTTCGGTCTGAAATCAGCCGGAGGAGGCGAGGCGGACCGCGGAGGCTTAGCGCGTTACCGACTTACCGCTAGCGGGTACTGGGTAGAGGCGCAAAGAGGTAAGAGGGCCGGTGGAGGAGTACAGGGAGGGGAGGGGGAGGAGGGCGCGCAGGCACACGTCGCGCGGTCGCGGTCGTGTCGTCGCCGTCGTCGCCTCGGAGAATCGTCGAGAACGGAGCAGCACGGAGCAAGCGTCAACCGCCTCGAGAAGCGTCAGCACGGGCGACTAGGAACTAGGAGGGGAGGAAGATCGAGCGGCCTCAGGTGGAGGTGGAAATTCTCTCTCGGTTCGGTCTAAAGGTGCGTATACATTGGAGCCGAGCCTGTAATGTAAAGGGATTTGGGGCTCGCGACCTCGCGAGAGGCTCGTTGGTTGTCACGAACGACGTCCCCCATCTCCCCCCATAAAGAACTACGAATCACTTTGTGTTCGTTGAAGAAAAAAACGACAAGGAGCGGATCGGAACAAGCACGCAATGAATCGTTCGTAGCGTGCTCGTTACCCCGTCCCTATTACGCAAAAACGTTACATTATAATACATATGTTACATTACAGGCTCGGCTCTAATGTATACGCACCTTAAGATGGCGTAGCGTTCCGCGCTACACGCTACGACGCGCGAGCATTGGCATCGGTAAGCATTGGAAACGACGCCGACGCTCGTTCCTCTCCCTCTTGGCTATCACCTCGCGGATGTGTTGCACGCTGTATTTATAGCGACAACGCGTATCCCACGGAAATAGCTAGGTGAGTACGCTCTCGTAACGTCATTGAGCGCGCGCGCGCGGGCCGCTTCTTGGCACGTGAGCCGATTCACTCCCCCGTTGACTATCCGTTCACCCGTTGCCGCCGGAGTAAGTACATGTAACGCGAAGATGAGTCTACCCTGCGACTGGCAGACCAGCAAGCAGAAGCTGTCGGAGCGCGGTCAGCATCTGCTGGAGACCGGACAATGGTCCGACTGCAACTTTATCGTCGGCCAGGAGCCCCTACAACAGACCCTCAAGGGGCACAAGCTCTTCCTGGCCATGTCCAGTCCGGTTTTCGAAGCTATGTTCTTCGGCGGCATGGCGGAGAAGAACGATCCAATACCGATAAGGGATGTTCAGCCTGAAGCGTTCAAGGCCTTACTGGAGTACATATATACGGATACGGTCGAACTGGGCTCCTTTGAATTGGCCTGCGAATTGTGCTACTGCGCCAAGAAGTACATGCTACCATCCTTAGTAAAGGAGTGCACGAAGTTCCTGTGGAGCGATCTCTCGCCGAAGAAAGCGTGCAGGGCGTACGAGTTTGCCAAACTCTTTGAGGAACCTGAGCTGATGGAGAAATGCCTGCAGATCATACACACCAAGACGGACGAGGTGCTGAAGGAGTCCAGCTGGGAGGACGTCGAGCTCGGGACGCTTCTCAAGGTCTTGGATCAGGACGCCTTGCAGATCAGCTCGGAGATAGAGTTATTTACCGCGCTGGAACGATGGGCCAAGGCGGAATGCTCTAGAAAGTCTCTCGATCCAACCAATGAAAAGTCTCTCAAGTCCGTCATTGGAAATGCCCTCTTAAAGATCAGATTTCTGAGCCTGACGCCGCAAGAATTTGCAGAGAGTCCCGGCATGTCTCCGCTGCTCACGAAAGACGAGGCTTTCGCTATATTGATGAACATCCTGTGTACTGGCAACAAAACACCTATGCCTGAAGGTTTCTGCACCAATTCCAAAAGCAGAGCAAAAGTACATGTACTGGTTAAGACTCCCACGAATTTCGGACACTCCACTAATACGGGACTTCCGGTAAGTGATATAGTAGTGGTTAGGTGGTTTAGATTGTTCTTGCGCTTTCATATGGACTGTTTTCCTTATAACACATATAATACATATTGTTGGTATATTGGCTTTTTCGGTGTATTTGCTTTGTTTATATCCCAGCTTCCAGATAGCAAAACGTGATATAGACATAGTGCTAATTTAGGTGCTTAATATCGCTTGTAGAAGAGCGACAATACATTAAACGTCGAAAATCCATCGTGTCTTTCGTATCTGTTGCAAGTTGATAGTGAATGCACACTTGTGAATGGAAATTTTGCCATCTAATCGAAATCGTAAGTTTAACCCTTAGTTGGCACTGTGGGGTATTCAACGCCTTAGGCTAGTTCGGCCTTTTAGAACAGTGCCAGCTAAGGGTTAAAAAATTATTTTGGTTTTTTTTAAGTTCATTACTTTATTTCTTTCTTTGGTATCTAATCTTTTTATGTTTCATGATTAAGTTTTCTTATATGAAACCATGCTGTTGCACTTTTTATATTTGGAGATACCAGAGCAATATTGCATACGGTTGCCGGCCTAAAATGATTAGTATGTCATTTTGCCCAGTTAATAATAAAATTATTTTATCCATAAAATAAAAAGTTAGATTGTATTAGAAAAATATATAAGTGCAACCGCATGGCTTCATATAAGAACACTCAATGATGAAAAATAAAAATATTAGATACCAAAGAAAGAAATAAAATAATGAGCTAAAGAAAAATGTGCTAAAATAATTTTTTATACTTACATTTTCGATTAGATGGCAAAATTTCCATTCACAAGCGTACACTCATTACCAATTTACAATAGGTATTAAAGACGTGGTAGATTTCGACGTTTAAATGTATTAGCGCTTTTCTAGCAGCGATATAAAGCGCTATGTTATTTTGCCCGGGTATGTCGTTTTAGGCACAATTCCACTACATGAAATGTTTGCATGCTATGTTCAGCATATAGGCCTGTTCCTTTTAGCTGAACTTCTTGCATAGTTAATCTTTCCTCTTTTTTCACGTTGGAGAGAAAGAAAGGAAAGATGAAATGTGCAAGAAGCTCAGCTAAAAAGAACAAGCCTAATACCTGTCTATGCAACTTATTTTCTTGCAGTTTGTCCTCGGCAACACACTACTCTTTTGCTGACCCTCTCTTTGCACATATGCCAGCACACACGCTGGAGGATCCTCGCACACTTACACCCTTGCATAGACACATTCATTGACTTTACACTATTGCATACACGTCTGCCTGGACACCTACATCTACTGATTTGACTAATTTACATAAACATTAATACTTATATGTTAAGACCGTAAGATATAAATCAATACAAAGGAAATAGCCATATACGGTCCAAGCTTGGATCTAAGGCAGCTCAATATTATTTTCTATATGTATATTAAATACGCGTATTTTCCAACATATTAAACTGCGCGCCGATTACTTTCGGACTTAAAACATAGCTATTATTGGAACATTAGAAATTCTTTCTCCCTTCCCTAATTAAATCGATATCGATTTAATATTAAAATCACTGTAAAGAACTTATTGCGAAAAGTATTACCCGAGTCAGGGTTCGAACCTGGAATCTCCCGCATTCCGTTCGGGCGTCTTACCAATTCGACTACCGGGGCATGTGGTAATATTTATCGCAATAACCGAATAACAATAATTTGAACGTCTTTCACAGGCGACGTGAATAAACATTAATACTTATATGTTAACCCTCAAAAGACTCCGTCGGGTCGTTTTCGTCCACCCGAAAAATACGATCCTGAATATCTTTTGAATCCGGAATAGTGGCGACATCTATTGTGTACGTAAAAAAACTTTAGGGTAGGAGGGTCCTTCACGCGCAAGGACATCCTGGTCTGTTAATTTGTCTCCGGATGCCAGCGAGAACAAATCTTAAAAGGTCGAAAAGGACCCGACGGAGTATTTTACGTAAGTAAAAATGCACTTTTTTCCAAACCCCGATCATCGCGTCAATTGTTGCACCGATTGTTTATAAGAGCCTTGTAGAAGATTTTTGGACAGACTACTATTTCTCATAATAAAATAAAATAAAAATTGATGAAAAACATGCAATTCTTTGAACTTTCCTCTTTTAAGCTGTGATGTTAATTTCTAAAAATTTTTTTTCTTTAATAGTTTTTTTTTAGTTATTAGCATAAAGAAATTGAAAAAAAAGTGATTTTTTGAAAAATTTATGGTGTGATTGTTCTCTTACAGCCCTTATTTTCCTTGAAATAACGTGAAAACGCCACTTGAAAATTGCCAACTTTTAATCAGTGAAATAGGATATCTGGTTTGATCCTACGCTATTGTGACCGTTACCATCGGAAAGAGCAACTCTTTTCCTGTAAGAAACTGTATTTGAAAATTTTTTACTCATTTTTTATATTTATTATGAATTTTTCAAAAAATCACTTTTTTTCAATTTCTTTATGCTAACTAAAAAAAAACTATTAAAAAAAAAAATTTTTAGAAATCAACATCACAGCTTAAAAGAGGAAAGTTCAAAAAATATCCATGAATTTTGCGGAATTTTTTGAATGATATTTACTATTATTTATAAGTCGAAAGGCAAAAAGGACCCGACGGAGTACTTTTAAGGTGCCAAAAAGCACGGAGTCTTTTGAGGGTTAAGACCGTAAGATGTATATTAATTTAATATACATATAGAAAATAATATTGAGCTGCCTTAGATCCAAGCTTGGACCGTATATGGCTATTTCCTTTGTATTAATTTACATAAAGTCTGTTTTTTATTGCTGCATTGGACTGCACTAGAACTTTTCTTCTCGCTTTCGCCAAATTGCAAACATATAGGGGAGACCCGGGCGAGACCGTCAGTTTTTTTTCGGTGCCGATTTTTAACAACAAAAATAATTTTAGTTAAATCGCCAGTGGTATACGATTGTAAAGAGTGAACCTTTAGCTACAAAATTTATATGGAAAATTTTTGTCTACGTCGCTTTGTTTAACCGGTATAGAGCAAAAACGACAACGGTGGAAAAATTGAGATCTCAAAAATGGCAGGGTGGAATCGTCACCCCCTCAGGGCGGATCCGTCACACTGCATTTTTAACAGAAATAAGTACATCTAATCCTGAAAAATGATAGGATACATTTTAATAATTGTTTTTTAAGAGAAAAATGTAAAAATTTATTTTTAAAAATTTTTATGCGAAACATATTATTAAAAAATAATTGTTTTATTCCATAAAACAATTTAGGCACGTGAATACAGGTCCTGACAAGCGCACGCATGTGTTGTGTGCCCTACGCTCGCACGCAATGCACTGTTTCCCATATGCTCTTTGTTTTGTCAACTTCTCTGAGCACACGCAGCACATATTATCCAAGTCCTCGGATTTACGCCCACTGCTCGTCGAAGGCTGCGGTTCTGTTTGTGTGGCATTTTTTTGGGGCCGGCCTCTCTTTCTCGGCGCAGTGGCAGGTGTAGATTTTGACGTCTTTCTCGTAGTAGGTTTTTCTTTTTTTTTCCGCATGGACTCCGCCTGCTCAGTCACCATTTCAGGCGAGTCAGTAAGAATGGCGTTCTTTCTTCGTTTTCGTCCTTTACGAGTCTGTTGCCTCAGAGCGGCTTTAGGAAATGCTCGAATACTTTGAAGCGTCGCGCTCAAGTTCTGTGTATCACCAGGACAAGACATGGAAGAAGCCGAGGGATCGAATTCGTTCTGGTCGGCGGCGTCGGGTTCGGTTGTCTCCGAATCGGCTGTGTCCGAGTCGGCTGTGTCCGGGTCGGCTGCATTGAGGTTGACTTCTTTGGGATGAGCGGAAGTAGAAGCCATCTCCCTATCCGTAACACTGCTCGGCAAAAATTCGTATTCCTGGAAAATGTCCGGGTTGAATGGAGAAATTCCAGTGCATTCAAACCCGGACACAATATTTTTATGCGTTACGGCAAGTGGCAGTGACTTAGCTACGATTCCGGGGATGTCGTATATCGTCATTATCCTACCAGGATTCGACGTCATCCAGTTATCGCACTGTGCGTGTACACTTTCCTTTAACGGGCCATAGACGATGCGATCCAGCGGTTGTATCTTGTGCGAGCAATGCGGCGGTAATGATAGGACAATGATTCCATTCGCTTTACAATAGTCGAGACTAGCGACGGACAAATGTGTTTCGTGATTGACGAGTATCAGTAAAACTGGGGCGTCGATGGAAGCACGCACATGGGACTGAAAGAACTGTAAAAACTTGACAAAATGCTCCGCGTTCATCCAGCCACTTGGATTCGCTTCACCTGTGCAGCCTGGTGGTCCGCCTTCAAGGAAATGTTCCTCGAAATTTTTACGAGGAAATATAAAAAATGGAGGTAGAAAACGCCCGGTCGCTGACACCGCCATCGCCAAAGTTACGAGAATTCCGGGGATTCCGAGAATTCCTCTTTCCGCAGAAGTCTTCCTCTTTCGCCCGATTTGTTTCACTCCTCGACGCCCGATGACTCTATTCGGTGTCTGAACGGTTGTTATTCCCGTCTCATCCATATTCCATATGCAGTGAGCTGGGAAATGATATTTATCCATCACAGATTTTAGCAGCGCAAAGAACCTTTCTACATTTGTTCGATTGAAATCACTGAAATAACTGGTAACATGTGCTAAACTTGTCGCTTCTGGTTTGCGTATGGATAATATTGGATGTCGTTTGAGAAAGTTGCTTAGCCAATCTTCACCGGCCATGCGAGCGGCTTCCCACGATGCTGGTACCTTCAGATTCAATTTTTTGGCTAAATCAAAGGCTAAACCACGGGTTTCCTTCGCAGATAGCCCAAAGTACATATCGTTGCAATGTACTAAGTATTCCACCAAAGTTTTTTCAGTTTCCGCGTTCATAACCTACATTTGAAATTAAGACGTTGCATGAATATCAACTTTGCTGAGCAGAGTGCATGCTTTTAAAAATTAATAATTGTTAAGTACTCACCGATAAGCCTCCTTTATATCGTACGACCACGTCATCCACGTGTTCTATTTCATCCTGGTTCTTCTTTAGCCAGTCGTTCAACGTGGTTCTCGGGACACCGAACTGTTTTGCGGCTGCATGAGCGCTCATTTTATCTCTTTTCACCGCCACAACTGCATTCTTCAGTTGCTTCTTGTCGACGGGAGTCGTTTTGCGACGATACGTGTGTACCATTATTTCCCTGCAATGAACAATGACGCACGTGCAACGGACAACACAGGGAAACCTAACCTAACATCGCCGTGAGCTGAAGTAGAGACCCTCTAATAAGAGTCTGGCCACAACTGTTGGATGGTCGCCATTTATGAGCGAAATCACACGAGAGAGAGCTCGCTGTCTCACTCGGTTGCGAAGCACTGTCTCACTCGTACACATACCGAAGCGCTCATAAATGGCGGACCAATCAAAAAGCGGGACCAGGTGGCCAGACTCTTATTAGAGGGTCTCTAAGCTGAAGTCGTGCGCTCGGCGCGCCACAGTGATGAGACTGCCGAATCCGCCCGCAGTGCTTACTGACGAATTAGCCCTAAATACAAGTTTCAGGTTTGATCGCCCACGAAATATTAGACATGAACAATAATGAAAAAACTACACTGGATTCGTGTTCAGCATGCATTACTCTTTATAATCACGTACCTGGAGATTTGGAGAGCAAATATTATTGCAGATATTACAAAATTTCCACGCGAAGAAAATTTCACTTTCACCTTCCGAAAACACGTTTGCCCTCGTAAAAATCATAACACGGCAGGTAACCTGCCGAAACTCGGTTGGTCACATGGGTACCATAAGACGCGTTTACAATGTTAATAGCGAGTTCGCACAATATACAGGTTCCGAGATATTTGATTTGACGATTTCACCCTCTGGACGGTCTCGCCCGGGTCTCCCCTACTTATTTCACTTTAAGTATAATGAGTGTACACTAATTC
The DNA here is from genome assembly GCA_035220615.1 of Leptothorax acervorum. Lineage (NCBI taxonomy): Eukaryota > Metazoa > Arthropoda > Insecta > Hymenoptera > Formicidae > Leptothorax > Leptothorax acervorum. Next base: position 65,652 of record JASTWQ010000559.1, read on the forward strand.
AGCAATAGAAAACAGACCCATAGGTACACTTTCCAGAAAATACATGCATTGCTTGGACACCGAGACACATACCCTGAGGTCAGTCACTTATTAGTTGTCGTTCACATTATTTGCTAAAGGAGTCTTATGTTCTCGTTATTACAATTACGGTCCTTGGAGTCTCGCCCTTTTACCTCCGGAGGAATTATACTCCTCCGAACACCTTATATGCTGCTTAGTGCTTCGCATTTGTCACTTTTGTACATGTGTATATAGAATGACATCTAACTATAATCCCTCTATTCTTAATCAGCTGATATCCTGTAAATTTGTTTCCCCATTATTTCACATTTATTACAAATAAGAGTAAGAAAGCATCGCAACGTCTTTGCATTTTCCTCTCATTGAACGTTTTCTCTTCTAGATGATGACTTCAAGAATTTTTGCTCCGTATGGTAATTTAAATACGTGCGTTTCCGTACGTTCCGGCTTTTTAAACGATGGAGAGCCCAGCAGCAGTACGATGAGAAACACATCGCCGATATTCGTGGATGCGAGCATAAACAAGGACTCTGGAAACTTGCCCAATACCTCTTCCACGGTAGTCGTACGCGAGGGACCAAAGTATTATTGTCTCAGATCGGTAGTTCAGCAAACGGATTGCTTGAATACAAATGTATTGGACTGTTCCGTCACGTTCAGTGTGGATAAAAATATTTGTGTGGTCGGTGTACAGGTTCCTACGCAGATCGCGGCGGTAAGCTAGAGATTAATGTGTAATTTATTATATCCGTCCAGTTACGTATACGCTTGACATCTCACTCGTTTCATTTATAGGCAAGTAATTTCACTCACGCTATAGACGCTGATACGTCTTATACCGAAATTTTGTACGCTCATCTCCTCGATTGCGACGGCACCCGGTTGACTTACACACATTTCACCACTAAAGCAAATTTTGGTACTCTCGTGGAAATTACTTTCAATCGACCAGTTTATATTCAGAAGCATAAGGTTTGTTACTACAACACATGATTATTTTTTCCACTATGTACAATCAGTTCTACATACATCAAGTAAAAATTCATAGTGCAAAGATTTTCTTTATATTCTCAAGAATCGAAGCTTCTCATTTTCAAATTATTGTTTATTATTGATTGTATAATTGTATTATGGAATTATTATTCTGTTATTAACAGGTTTATCGAGTTGGTGTGGTATTTAATAAGGCTGGATGGTATCCAGTAGGAGTTTGCGCCCAAAACATGTCCTGTGATTCTGTGTTCTTCTCGTTCGGCGTGGGTAATACTGCACATGCAATTCGTGACGGTCTTATTCGATCTATAGTTTTCACATATCATTAATACAACGAATCAGGTGGCAGGTAAAAAAATACGTACACATTTTAAATTTATGATAAGACAGAAATCTACTTTTACGTTGTGTATTATATTATTTTATTTTTTAAAGTTTATCATTGTCTTTCATTGCAAATTTTGAAACCTTGGAGAAATTATGCCAATATACTCATCGATTCTAGTTATAAAGATAGATTTGTTCTATACATATTACTTTCTTTAACACGTTTGCTAGCATGTGTCACATATATGTGACGCGCACCGATTTTCATGAGAGAATCATACATGTAACACAACTTTATATCGTCATACATATGTGACATTTCATGTAACACATTCAGTTGCCTGTTTAGTATATGTGTGCGTAAGTGAAAACATGCGACATACTGTGCATATCTACTAAAAATAAAATCTGTAGCGGTTGGTTTTTCAATCGTTTTGCAGCGGTAGCGAACGTGTTAACATATACGGTCAGTATTGATATGATTGTACAATATACTATTTTACTATACAGTACTGTATTGTATAGTATACTTTTACAAAATGATAAATCTGAATTTTACTGTTTAAAAAACTTTTATTATCTCGCCTTACATATAAATTTTTTCATATATATTTCGATTTTCCTTGTAAAAAATCAATTCAAGAATACAATGCTTGTAAAAGGTAAAAAAATTTATAACAAAAGTTTTACTTACAATTCTATATGTTTTAATTATACCTGTTATAAACAAATACATATAAACAAATCTCAAAATAATTTTAAATTAATAATTATAAAATATATATGCTTATATATAATATATTTATAATATATGTATATTTGCGATTTCTATAATATCAAACACCGTTAAGTAACGACAAAACATTTTATAAAATAGAATCAGTCTATACACAAATTCGTGTTTAACTTTTATAATATTATTAAAAGACTCACCGTTAATAACATTATTCCATATTCGTAGCACTTGTTACTCCATTATAACAAGATATTTCGTTACATACACATATACGCATCATAAGCAATAATATTTATTCGTATGTACTTGGCTGGAAACGAACGTTTTCTTAAAGAACTTCTGTATGAAAGTATTTCATGTAAAAACTTAAGTGCAATTTAAAAGGTGAGTCAACAAAACTCGAAACTTTGATCTAAATAAACAGGAAATATCTGTGTTTATTGCCCTAGGGACCCAGATTCTGATTTTGAATATAACTGAACAGGCATAGATATATATTAAAATCTATGCCTGTTCAGATATTTCCTGTTTACTTATGTTAGATCAAAGTTTCGATTTTCGTTGACTCACAAACCTTTTTAATTGCACTTCAAGTCTTTATATGAAATACAAATTTCATACAGAAGTTCTTTAGGAAAACGTTCGTTTCCGGCCAAGTACATGTGAATATAACATTTTCTAAATCTTTTCATAAAAATATGCTAATAACGTCTGTTTTGTATAAATGTCATGAGTTTCAATAATGGTCTAGTTAAAATATTACGTCTTGTATAACAGGCGTAATGCTTAAACTTTGCGAATTCTTATGTTTTATGTACAATGAAGTCCCAGGTATCTTTCCATCTTAATTTTATCACGTCCTTGGCAGTGAGAGCTGATGTCCCATAGCTAAATACAATGAATTTCTTGAACACGCAGATAATAAAAAATACCCAAGCAATGATACCGCATGCTACGATGTACAACGAAATGTTCCACGCCGAACAATGAGTGCTGAAATAGAAAATATAACAAATGACTCATAATTATTTCATATGAAAACGGAATTGTATTTAAGTTTGCACTTTTACTAAACCGGGAACATACCCAATTAAATAATACAGATGGTCAATTGTGGCTGCCGTTAATAAGACTTTGAAAATGAAAGCTGGTAAATAGTGATGCAAGAACAAAGTTCGTTCAACGAATAAGAAAGGTAAGAAATGAAGAAAGTATCCAGCTAACAGTACGTAAGCGTTGTTAACGAACTTTTCCCACTCTTCCTCTGGGATGTCGAAACATTGTCTTCTCCTCCTCATTAAATAAAATATCAGTAGCGTTACATATACGATTACTGAGATCGTACCGGAGTACCAAATCACGATGTTTCCTAAAAGGTGCACTTGTGCCTGAAACAATGGGAAAAATATTTACTTTATAAAAGCCAGCAAAAAATTTGAGACTGTTTACTGATCCAAAATTCATTAGGAAAATTAAAATAAGGTAAAAAAAGCGTAAAAACAAGGAAAATATTGAACGTATTTAAAATATGCCTTATTTTGCCTTAACGATATATTGATTGATGAAGCGTGTAGAATTATCCGACTCACATTGCTGTCGTTAGATACCCAGTACGCGATCCCACGGGACATCAACGGCCATTCGAAAGGTCCGCTGGAATACATGTGGCTGTTTTGACCCTCTTGGCCGCCAAACAACATCTTGACTTGCAGCTCAGCGAATTTCTCCCAGAAGCTCAACGCGGTTGCCTGTAACGGTATCATTTCTGCGCTGATCAGCTCCCGTTCCCGTTGCTTCTGGTCCTCGCTTTTAGTATACCGATGCTCCTCGACGTTCCAGATGGAATTGGTCTGATCCACCAGCCGATCCGCCACAACCTCGTGCTGATTGAAACCCCAGTCAGGCAATTGTCTGCCGCTGAACTTCAACGCGAACTCGGCTCCGTTTGCATGCACGTGTATCAGCCGCACCTGGCTCTGAATCGCGTGCCACGCGTCGCCGGAATGATCCCTGTTCGTGATCTCCACTCGCCACAGGTTCTGCGCCGGCATAGACACGTTGTAGTCGATGTAACACGACACTTCCTGACTCTGCGGCGTCATCGGCGCCGCAACGTCGTGCGAGTTCAACGCTCTGCTCGTGATCCCGTGCACCAGTTGTATCACATCACCGTGCCGGATCGGCTCGCTAGGTTTCGTCACCACTAGATCGTTCTTGTCCGGCTTCTTGACGATCCACCAGTTGTTAACGTCCTTAAACGAGTAACAAGTGACCTGCTGCTGATGAGAGCTGCCACGACCATCGGGATACCGTAACGGATACACTTGATTATGACTGTGCAGCCAACAGGCTCTGCCATACGTGTGTCTGAGAGTTATTTGCGAACCGTGCGTCACTTCCAGAGGTTGCCCTTTCGTGATGCTGGCGAGTCCTCCTTCCAGACTCGCTTGGAATGCGCTCGTCATCACCGAATCGTGTGGTCCCGCCTTCGAGAGTATTGCCAAATGTACGTAGAATATACTCAAATATACGGTGGCAATAACAGCGATTAGCACGACGAATCTTAGCAAAAGATGAATCCACAAGATCGTGTTCGACAGGGTCTTTCTTGAGAGCAGGGACCAATAATCGTGAGTGATCAAGAAGAGCACGAGAGCCATAGAATAAAATCCAACGTACTTCACGCTGTAAAGGAATGCTATAATTATAGTCAATCGAGAATAAAAGGAAGGCGAAGAAAAAGATTGTACCATAGTGCACATGTTAAATTCGCGATGCCTAATATCAGCCATATCCACCAGGATGCGGATGTCGGTCGATCCATAACTTTCCGAAATTTTACGATGCACAACAACCCGAGCAACGAGAAATGCATCAAGATACTTTCCATCAGGATGAATCTCGACTGTGTCAACAGTGCATTATCTAAAATAGCAAAAGGTATATTAGTAAATCATGTCGATACAATGTCATGCGTTATAGAGCTGCAGTAGCAAAGATATCACGGATAAGGCTGAATTTTGAAATATTAAATATAATAAAATACATGTATGAATTATAGTAGGTAATTATACAATAAAATCTCGCTATATCTGTTATTTCAAGCATAGCAGAATTTAAGCTGTAAACGCGCTAATATTTTTTAATCCAAAGACAGAAATGAAGATAGAACATGAAGGGGCGAACAGCATATTGCAGTCGCGCGATTTTCTGCGCAATGCATTTTCTAATTCAAGAAGAGGCTACCGAGTAAGAGTAAAATTCCGCCAATTGCTGCGGCCCATTGTCTCAGACCCAGCTCCAGGACGAGATAATATCCCGTGGGGATCAGTAGACTGCCGCATATCGCCGGTACCAGACGCAACGCATACAAAGGAACCGCGTCGCTGTAAGGACTTCCGATTCTGTCGAATTTGAATTGTCCGTCGAATCCAGCCAAATATGCCGCTGCGGAGACCAACTGCTTCCCTAAAGGCGGATGGGAGTCAAAGAAGAACGTTCTCTTCATGTATAATCCGACGTACTTGCCATAATGCAGTTCGTCGAAGCTGTGAAAGAGAGACAAGTAATTATAGTAGGCTGATAAATAATAGATAATTATTGAAAGGATAAAAGAAAATTAACGTTATTCATTAAATTTTCCGATTTGCGACTCTACACTTTTCAATCTCATTTTGTTGTTTTATAATATTGCCTTTTAAATAACAGAAAAATAAATATATATAATAATATATAAGTAACAAGCACACACTAGAATAATCTCGAATTTTTTCAAAACTATAATTCTGTTATTTATTTATTTTGCATGATAAAACTGATTACAGATCTTTTAAAAGCAAAGTGCATTTAGCCTAATATTTCTGAATTATGTAACTTATCTTTCTTGATGCTTGTTAATCAGTCACTAACAATAAGAACGATTACATAAATATTTCGCAGAAATGACAGAAAATAAGGATAATTATACCTATTTGCAAACTTTCATATCTTTATACCATCTTAATGACATAATATATCATTTATCATCCTCTTATCTCAGCGTTATATTATTTCCCAGAAGTGTATATTATATGAATACTTACACTATACTGCGCGGTTCCTCGAGGCGATAAAGGCGAGTGCAAATGCCCGTAATTAGTAAAATCGCCGCTATCAGATCAATCTCCAAACTGATCCTGATTCGAGCGCGAACCGCATTGTTCGATAAAAGTTGCTTCAACTCGACAGAATACGATAGATTTGCTTTATTACTCTCTATTGAAGTATTCGGATCTGTCTGATTATTCGCCTGTAATAAATGAAAATCAATACAGTAATCAATATAATGCGATCAAATTTGATAATTGATTTTGGAAGAAGCAAGCAATCAAAATGATAAGATATATCTGATATATGAATACAATTTTTTGATAAAAATTTTATTGTCCCGTTAATTAATCTATTACATTTAATGAAGATATAGAATTTAAACATATATATATATATTTAAATTTTATTTTTTTTTATTACATATAAATGTAATAAATATTTAATATAATATACGAAGTTCGTATATATTACTCTTTACAGTGTCGTTGCCTTTTCAATTTCATCTCTTTGAATAAGTTTAAAGCCAATTTTCTCCTTACAAAGAGCTCGTTTCCATCTCGAATCTTTCTTATTTGATTAAATATCTCAATAAAACATATGCAATCAAGTTTTTTTGTTACTTGAAACAGGATTATAGAAAGTGTAAAAATTTAATTTTTTTCTGAAATTAAATTGGCTGAGATATTTTCCGAATTAAATATAACTTTAAAACCATTGACATTGATAATGTTAAAATATCTTTCTCTTCTGTAATCGGTCTTTACCATCTTTCAATAAAAGAAATAAGCGATAATAGCAAAACATATAAATATATATAATGTAATGATTAACGTATTATATGTGTGTCTCTAGATCCGTAAATCGGAATAAGATGTATGCCTCAGCTTCTCGCATTCGGTTCTCACGACGAATTTAAAAATTCGTATCGCACTTTTGACGCGGGAACGCCGGAAAGATATTCCCGCCGGGAAAAAGTCGTCGGGTTTGAACGTCGCGGCTCACCTCGTCCCTCCGAACCGTCCTCGGTTGATCCGCCGTCGCGTCGGCGTCGTGCTTGCCGTCCTGCGGTTTCGCTCGCCTGCGCCGGACCTCCATCGCCGTCGTGTCCGAGATCCACTGGGGAGAGAAAGAGACCGTAGTCACCGTAGAACGTCAGATCTCCCCAGGAAGACGAGGCATGAGATGAGGACCTGGTCCTGGGACTCCTGGGCGTCCTGGGTCGCTCGGAAACGATGCGAGACGTGTCACGTGCCGTTTAAAGGGCAACTCCAGGCACTCCAGTGTCCAGGCAGATCGCGAGATTCGGCCGCGTGCCACCCACGTCAGCGCCGTTCTCGACCCGCTGGACCCCTTTCTCACGAGGTCTCGCGTGGCGTCGACCTCCCCTCCGACGATTCTCGCGGGTTCCGGAAACGCTTTTCCGATAGTTCCCGTTTGGACTCCGCGTGCGGGCACAGTATATTACATTATTAGCGAGGATCTCGAGGCGCGCTCGAGGAGCTCGCGCGGCAATCTCTCGCACACGCTCCTGTTGCTGAGGTTAGCACGAGTTTGAGATAACGGTACCGTCGCCGGGGATCGCCTGTCCGCCGGTGGTTCTGCGCAAGGTCCTGCGTCTGTTCCCGCTCTCGGGACGCATCTTCGTGGCATACCTGAACCTGTCGTTGTCACCGCGGTGGTTCCCGACCCATCCCGACCCACGTGTCGTTCCCCCGCCATCGTCCCCCGTTTCCTCGACACTTGTGCCGTTAACTGTGACGAACGCTTTTGGAACGAAACGATAACGATCGAAACAAACGACGCGGCACTCGCGGCAGTCGAACAAGTTCCTATCTTTTTGAAAATAATATGTAGGTATGTAAGTATACCAGGATTTTTTATTCTTTTTCTGGAAATAACGAGATTATCGCATTCTGGGCACAAAAATCGGTAAAGATGAAAGATTATACGTCGCTTCCTTTACAATTTTATTGTTTATTTAATATCCATTGTCTTTATTTTATTATTAATGTTATTGTCTTTAATATTATTAATTACTATTGTCTTTATCATGTTTCAGCTATTCTGTGTCGAGAGAGATTATTTATTTTTCTATCATCTACATTGGCGGATAACCTTTGAATAAAAAGAAGACAGGATCAGCTAGCTGCTAGGACATAGTTATCATTAGTTTATCATCACAAAAATGAATTCTGACAAAGTATTGTGTCCGATATGTGCCGAGGAATTCAATTCCTCCGTCATCGAGGCCCATGCCAGCAGGTGCTTATTCCTGAATGAACCTACGAAGGACGAAGGTACAATGTTGCTTAGAGACTCCAGCCCCACACTCAAGAGAAGCAGGCTAAAGCCAGCAAGTGTGAAAAGAGTTAATCAAACGCCTGGTAAGAGAAAGAGTTCTTTGAATCAGCTAGCTTCCCAGAGTTTAAGAGACGAAGAAGATGTTAAGAACGTCGTGCCACAGAAAAGTGTAATTATTTTATTATTATAGAACTACAATAAGTAATTATAATATAAGAAAATATGTTTATACAATCGTATAAATGACATACATAAGCTTGCTACACTCTATTACTTTGTAATACACGCCACATTTTCTTGCGTGATGGTTCCTCCTTCTATAAGATTCTTATATAAGAAATGATTTTTACTTACAGACAGATAACGAATGCAAGAAGCCACGCGGAAACGAGCGTGTACCCCTCGCAGAACAAATGAGACCTACGTCGCTACTAAACTTTGTAGGCCAGAAGCATATCCTTGGACCTCGCACTATGCTCTCTGAACTCCTGCAAAAGGGCGAAATACCTAATATGATTCTCTGGGGTCCGCCTGGATGTGGCAAAGTATATACTATTACTTGTCCGTTAGAATTTTGTACATGGACGCATGTTGGAACGTATATATTGATTTCTTTCTTTTTTTACAGACATCTTTGGCTAATGTCATAGCACATATGTGCAAGAACGACCGAAAGCTACGATATGTTAAGCTCTCTGCTGCAATGGCCGGCGTCCAGGAGCTAAAGGAAGTCATCGGTATCGCCAGCAATCATGCCAAATATGCGCAACGTACGATAGTGTTCATGGACGAGATACATAGGTTCAACAAGTTGCAGCAGGACGTGTTCCTGCCGCACGTCGAATCGGGAACCATTACTCTCATCGGGGCCACGACGGAAAATCCCTCGTTTAGCTTGAACTCCGCACTGCTGAGTCGATGCAGAGTGATCGTTTTGCATAAATTATCCATCGCGAATTTACTGTCTATCTTGAAGCGTGCAGTAATTTCGCTAGGAGGTATAATACATGCATCGGATAACGGCGAAAGCACTTTACAAGACATCAGTGAAGAAAACATGTCGGAAGAGAATAGAGTCGGGATGGAACTGTCCTGCAACACGAAGTTCATTATAGACGAACCGACGATAGAATGGTTGGCTGGAACTTGCGATGGTGATGCTCGCATAGCGCTGGGAGGACTAGAAATGGCAGTACGATGTAAAGCACCGAAGGAGGAAGAATTTCTGGATGCCGGTCCGGCCATAATAACGCTGGACGACGTTAAGGAGAGCCTGAAGAAAACGCATATGCTGTACGACAAGACGGGTGATCAACATTACGAGATGATCTCTGCGTTACACAAGTCTGTCAGAGCCAGCGACGAAAACGCTTCGCTTTACTGGTTGACCAGAATGATCGCCGGCGGTGAGGATCCAGTTTATATCGCGCGAAGACTAGTGAGGATGGCTAGCGAAGATATCGGGTTAGCTGATCCGAAAGCTCTTGGTTAGCAAGTTGTTTATTTATATAATAATTTCCAAATTCATACATATATAATTTCCAAAAACATAAGTACATAAAATATATATTAGTAATTTTACTCACAGTATGTATAATATTATAGATTTGTGGAATAATTGATATTTACGATATAACGCGATTATTATTTATGATAACATGTTCTGATGTAAACAATATTGTACAGGAATAGCAGTACACACGATGCACGGTTGCAAAATGATTGGGATGCCGGAGTGTGATGTTCTTTTGGCGCAATGTACGACTTATTTAGCGAGAGCACCGAAATCCAGACTGATGGAAGATGCGCTTAGAGCCGCGCAAAGAACAGTAGCCGAGCATAAGGGCCCGCAGCCAGGAGTGCCCCTGCACTTGAGAAATGCTCCCACGAGGCTTATGAAAGATTTGGGTAAGTATTTTATTCTCCCCCTTAATTTTTTCTTAATAAATCGAATGATTACTTCAGGGCATGGTAAGGGATACAACATGAAGCACAAGGACGAATCTGGATTGAGCTATCTGCCGGAGGGATTGGAAAATTTAGATTTCTTTGGAGATGATGAGGACAATACCTAGAAATACAGTGGTGACTACTTTACATATTTTTTGTCATGATATTGTGTCATTTTTTTTCTTACAGAGGTTTTGATTACATTTTAATTTTTATACCAAATCTCTCAGGGATTAAAATTGTAAGTATAAACGTAAATATAAGCTGTAGCATATATAATTGCTATATAAAATATTTTTAATAATAGTATACAGGATGTTGAGGAAGTATATAATACTGTAAAAATATTAAAAAGTATGTTTAGTCGTCTCTCGCGCGACCATAAAAGTAATAATTTGAGATTCAGTTGAATAAAAATAAACTTAAATTTAAGTTCAGCGATTTTTCTCGTTTAACCGCAAACCTGACTCACCAATTGCAATCCCTTATGAATGCACACATTTTTTCCAAATTATCGTTTTATTATTAGCTGGCATATCTACGATTTCTATTAATTTAATACCGTTCTCTTCAGCTAACTTTTTCAAGTCTGTTACATCTCGCAAACCCCAACTTGGATCCTGCGATTTCAAGGACTCGTTGAAATTTACGTTACTCTGCGGAGTGATCTGGCCATCGAAAGCGTATGGTCCGTACGTAATTAATAGCCCGTTCGGCTTCAACAAATGGCCGGCATTGTTAAATAAACCGATAGTGCACTGGTACGGCGAAATATGCATCAAGTTTGCGTTATATATGTATTCTAAGCTGTTCGCCTTGAAGATACCGTTGCCCCACAGCCGGAAGTCCGTGGTGATGTCGATTCTCAAGGGGCTTTTTATATTAGAATATCCATTCGCGTACGCGGCGATGCTATCCAGAAGTCGCGGCTCGTACTCCGAGGGATAAAACGTGACGTGTGGAAAATGCGGCGCGAAATGTGCCACGTGTTGTCCTGAACCGGAGGATATCTCCAGGAAGGTCTGATTGGTGCCGCGTTGGATGTACCGTTTTAAAACCGATAATATCGGATCCTTATTACGGTCTGCCGCAGGATAAACGAGCTTTTTGGCAGCCATAGTATGCGACCTTGAAGAAATTTTCAGTTTCACTTCCTACAGAAAGTTTGTAGATGCATATATTATTACATCATATTTCCTGCTGTTATATTGCAAAGTGACGTGTGCTGTAAGCTTTGTAAAATTTGTTAAAATATATCATGTTATTTGTACGTCGTATATCCTGATTATTTCACTTAAAAAATTGAAATGTGCCACTTTGAAATTAAACAGCTCAAGTAGGATGTAAGCGTTCGTCATTTTAAATCTCACCTGTGATTAACAGCGTAATGAATAATATTCATTTCTACGTTACGCTAGTTTATAGCAAGAGATTGCATACCCTGAAAAATGCAAATATTTTCTTGTACTATTATATAAAATTCCTATATTTTCACTTTGTTAGGAAATAATCTACTGCAGTAAATCTTAATTATTGAAACTAGTACAATTATTTTCCAATGCTTAAGAAACACAAGTTGATATTTCGATAAACTTAAAATATAGGAGAGACTGAAAATAAATAGTATTGAGAGAGATGATAGAGAATAAAAGTACATTTAATGATATTGATATTTATTGATGGATATGATGATAATTTATAATACAATTAGCTATTATTTTTATGACATAATTTTCACTCTCATGTAGTTTGTCAGAACATATTTTACACTTAATCTCCATTTCTGAAACGATATAATTGTTCTAAAGAAATTGGAGGTGTCGTCAAACAGTACAAAACTAAAGTTTTTTAATAAGTCTTTGTACAAGATATGTACAGAAACACAATCCCTATAGAATCCGCAGAGGTCGCAGAGGATACATATCATACATAAAGAAACCTTTCATGTCAATCATAACGAATTATATTGCTCTTCAATTACAATAATTAACTATAATTTGACATTTTAAGTCGAATTTAACGTTTCTTTTTATCCGAGTCTTCTTTTCCTTTGGGTGTTACTTTTTTCTTTTTCTCTTGGCTCTTTTTATTTTTCGTTAATTCTGGTATATGTACAGAGTGCCCGGTTTTCTTTAAATGCTCAAATAATTTATTTTTGCTAGGAAACTCAGATAAGCAAGAAACACAGCGATAAGTCAGATCATCAATATCCACGACTGAATCCTTTTTATTTTTGGCCTTGCTCTCTCGTTCCTCTTTCTTAGAACCTTTCTTTGCTTTGTCCGCTTTCAGTCTTTCATTATCAACACATGCTTCTTCCATTATTCTGCTTTCACTCTCCGCTTCTTGTTCCTCTTCTTTGTTCGTCTTTTCCTTATTTCGCAGCTGTTTACTTATCTCTATTTTCCTCTGTAACTTCTTGCGTTGTTTTTTTGACAGCCATATTTCCTCGTTGATGCTCTCCGTGTCGTCGTCGCTAGCAAGTTCAAGCACCGGATTAGGATTTTGAATATTACGCTTCCTCTTTTTCTTTTTTTTTTGACGACTCGACTGTGCGACGTCTTCTTCCTGATCAGATATTAATTCGTCTTCGGAAGTTATGTCATCATCTTCATTTTCTATTTTATGTGAAAATGAGATACTTTCACCAATTTCTGGTCCTGCGGCCAGTGGAACATCTCCATCTCCATCTATCTTCCTTTTCTCGGTTGTCGGTTGAGGACATTCTGCATTTTCCTCTTCATCCGACATCAATTCGGCAGGAGAGATATCACCGTTATCCTCGTCGTCGTTCCGTTTCGGATCGCTTTGAGGAGGCGGAGGAGGGTCCAGCAAGAAATCAGGCATCTGTGAATCTGTTGCTAATTTAGGCCCGTTTAGCAAAACTGATTCCTCTTCCGTGCTCGAGTCGCTTTCTCGAGAGCTACTGTGGTCCTCGTCCTCGTTCGGTAGGACATACTTGAGTGCGCTGACGTTCTCCTTGTGCTTCTTCGAGTTCTCGTGATTTGTAAAAGCTTTGTGCGTTTGGAAAATTTTATCACAAGCGGTACAATAAAATGCATCTAAATTACTGTTCCTCGTTGTTACCTTCCTGTCGTCTACCCCGAATTCCGCCTTTACATTCGCCTCGATGTTCTTCAGCTCTGCCTCCATGTTCGAGAACTTGGACCATTCGGATTCGGTTTGATCCCGCAACAGTCTCTGCCTCTCCAGAAGTTGCGCCTTTTTCCGCTCTTCTGCCTTGCGAAAGTTCTCGCGGGCGCGTTCGGCCAGCTTCGCCGCGTATATCTGCACTCGCTTGTCGCGCTTTCGAACAAAAGCAACCAGATTCCGCACCAGCTCGTTTCTCTCACGCCTTGCCTTGTCGCGCACTTTCTTGTTCTTTTTTTCGGCAAGCCTGAGAATGCGCCGGTCCCGTATTTCGCGTATGTCGTACGGATCCAGCCAAGCATAGGATCTCTTGGTACTGTAACTCTGCCAGTAGGCATAGAAATCGCCCACCACGTCCTCGTAGGAGCTCTGAGAGTCGCCAAAGCCGGGTACCTCCTCGTCGGAATCGCCGTCTTTGGCGAACTCAGCGTCCTCCACCGCCAATTGCTCGAAAACGTTTCTGTAGACAGTGTAGAAACCCTTCTCGTCGTCCCCATAACCCTTGAAGCACGAGAGGGAGAAGTATGGGAAAAGGTTGATGGAGTCATCCTTGTAATCCTCTCCAATGCCACCTTTCAGGACAGCCTCACGATGATTATCATACCAAGCACGCTCGTGGGGGTCGCTCAGTATCTCCCACGCTTGCTGGACAAGCTGGAACTGTTCCTTAGCTTCATCCGGACTATCGAGATTCTTATCCGGATGCCATTTCAATGCCAACTTCCTGTACGCCTTTTTTATGTCGTCATCAGGGGCATTTCTTTCGACTCCTAATACTTCGTAGTGACACTTCATTGTACCGTTGTACGATTACGCACAACTGCTGGACACAAATTTCCTTACTTTAAACCACAAACCGTACGCTAAAAAAATTTAAATTATTAAACTATGAGATCAAACAGCTTCTAGATAATGTAAACGTTCAGATTGATTAGAAATGATTTACGAGCTCATTCACTTTGTTGCATAAATACAATAAAATAAAATCTAAAAAATAACAAATATACATTACTGGAAAACGTTATTACAAATGCAAGTAGAACACAACGATACTATGATTCTTCAAATTCTTAGCAGATCGGTATTAACTTTTTATCCACTTAACCAGTCTCAAGTGTTAATAATGAACCATATGTTATTAATAACATATATATTTTGTCTTTAAATATAAATCTCTTGAAAGTGCTGAGCGACGTATCAACTTGGCAAGATCAATCTGGAGAAGAGATAACAAGTGCAATCATGCAATGGTCTCGTAAATTATTTCGAACCGAGACCGAGATAAAGCGTCTGCAGCTTTATCTATTACCCTATTCAAAGGAAAATTTGCGTTATGAAATACACGTGCCAATATCGCGATCGCGCGTTTTTAATCATCCATTCTGAATAGAATCTAATGATTCATTCCACTTCTCGTTGACAACACTTTGAAAGAGGAGCGTGCTTACCGTTAATGACGCTGCACACAGCTGACGCGTAATCGATGTAAAATATTCGAAATCGCAATTAGCGAAGATAACAACGGTCGTATTTAGTGCATAATTATATACATATATGTACTTCGATGTGTCTCGACGAGGCCGAACTGGCTCAACTCAACTGGCCGAACTCCGAAGCCATCGTAGGTTAGGTCAGGTTAGGTTCGTAGTTCGTATCACAGTATAACCAGCATAACCCAGGACAAGCCAAACCTGCATATAACATGAGAAATAATGGTAATTATTCAGTTTAGCGTCCTCACCTCCGATTTCGATGAAATTAGGCTTAAGGGTCGGCAGGAGACACGGTGGAGACGCCTATCGGCCGGCCTGGAATTACGGATTCGCTAAAACAATATTTTAGCCAAAATACCGAATGAATCTTATTCAATTTAGGATATTCTTAATCAGTAAGCTCATCTGTAGTACGCTAAAGAGCTATTTTATGAAAAAAAGGTATAAATAAAAATTTTTAATAAACTTGGGGGAATGGGCAGCTAGCAACGGGTAAGGTTGGGTTAGCCGCAAGTCCGTATTTAATTTATTATAAAGTTTTAAGAGCAAAAATGCAAAATCGGGCTCTTTAGCGTACTAAAGATGAACTTACTGATTAAGAATATCCTAAATGGAATAAGATTCATTCTATATTTTGGCTAAAATATTGTTATTACGGTTCTCACTAGATTTAAGAAGCTGGGGAAATTTTCGTGGTAACATACTGACTGCTTGACAAGAGAGAGCGTCATTCCATCTTTGTCTCTCTTACATCGCATATGTAGTAGCATCCATGTGTACGTGTACGGACATACACCACTACATGGAACCTGAAATTAGTTTTTCAACGTTGGTGACACTGAAACCGGAGTTTCGCGTTACCACTACGCGAGGTCTCCAACATCAATTCGGAGTTTGCCTGGGTCTCCTGCCGACCCTTAAGGGTGCAGTCCCATGCACAGCGAAAAATCGGAAACGACAAAAAGGGAACCGCAAAATGAAAATAGAGCATGCGCAGCTGCACAGCGCGTCGTCTGCTTATTCCGTTACTTTTTTTCAACTTCAGGCGTCCCATGCAAGCTAAAAAATAGGAATTGAAGAAAAATCAGAACTTTTTACATCGTAAATGCTATTTAAAAGGTAGAAAAAAAGTAATAAATGTATATTTATATAAAGAAAATAAATATATGTAAACAATTTGTATAAACAACTACACTCCGAAATTACTAATTTTTTCGGTTCTCTATGAAGAAAAAATTGTTAAAGAAAGAGGGTTAGAGTATCATTCCCGTGTTGAAAAAAAAAAAAAGCGGCTCCATGGACGCTAGAAATCGAAAATGAAACGGAAAGGTACGCCAAAATTTCTGCACAGGTGAGGCACGCGCTCCATTCCCCTTTTGTCGTTTCCCGTTTTTCGCTGTGCATGGACTGCATCCTAAGGATGCATCCCTGCACAGCGAAAAATCGGAACGACCAAAGGGACCGCAAAATGGAAATAGAGCATGCGCAGCTGCCAGCGCGTCGTCCCTTATTCCGTTACTTTTGCGTTATTTTGCGTACGCTTTCCGTTCTATTTTTCGATTTCTCCGTCCATGGGCACTTTTTCAACAAGGAATGATACTCTAACCTCTTTCTTTAACCAATTTTTCTCTTCATAGAAACCGAAAAATTAGTAATTTCGAGTGTATTTGTTATACAATGTTTTTAATATATTATTTTTCTTTATATAATAATACAGTTTTATTACGTTTTACCTTAAATACATTTCCGCTTTTAACAAGTTCTGATTTTTCTCAATTTGCCTATTTTTTTCTTGCTGGGAAGCCCTGAGTTGAAAAAAGAACGGGAAAGATAAGCAGACGACGCGCTGTGCCTGCGCATGCTCATTTCCATTTTGCGGTTCCCTTTTGGTCGTGCCTCCGATTTTCGCTGTGCTGGACTGCACCCTTAGATGCAGTCCCATGCACAGCGAAAATCGGAAACGACAAAAGGGAACCGCAAATGGAAATAGATCATGCGCAGCTGCACATCGCGTCGTGCTGCCTTATTCCGTTTCGTTTTTTGTCGTTTCTAGCGTCCCATGGAGCAGCTTTTCAACAAGGAATGATACGAAAACCTCTTTCTTAACCAATTGTTTCTTCATAGAAGAAAAATTAGTAATTCGATGTAGTTGGTTATACAAATTTTAATAATATTTATTTTCTTTATATAAATAATCATTTATTAGTTTTACCTTTAAAATACATTCCATTTTACATTCTGATAATTGTTTCGTTTTTGCTTAAAACGAAAGAATCTGGAGGAATTCTGTCATACCGACAAGACGTAGCGATAAGCGACCATAAACATGCCTCGCGGCTCGCGGCTCGCGGCCACATACGCATGCTCTGTTAGCTGTGTGGTCACATGCGCATGCTCAGTGGCCGTACGCGCATGCGAAGTGGGCGAATTTGAAACGTATGTATACTTGTAATGTATCACTTGAATTTTAATGATAAATGAATATAAGTATGTATTAAATCTTTGCCTTACTAAACAGATGAGTCTACAATATGCTAAAAATAGATACAGAATAGATTAGCAAGACCCCTACGCAAGGTAGGGCGTTGCCCCTCTCTCCACAACCACCCTCTCTGCCAACGCCTGTTTCACGACAGTTTTTTGTACCAGATTAAGTTTTGTTTTTGTAATAGATGTTGCTTTTGCAATAGAAAAGTGTTATATCAAAGTCGGGGGGACTCCGCCCCTCGAACCCCCCTGGCCGGGGGCTTCGCCCCCTGGACCCCCTTTCGGGGGGCTCCGCCCCCCTACCCCCGCCGGGGGGTTTCGTCCCCCTGGACCCCCCATTGGGAGTTTTGCTTACACGTACTACATGCTAAGTTGTAAAGCGAGGTCCATCTCGTACCGGAAAATGACCTTAGCGCTAATTTTCATTGTCATATTCGTAATTAGCGTATCAAAATTAAATAGTTTACAAAATTTCAGAACGATCGGAGATATGGGCTTTTCGGAAGTACACCCAAATCGAATAATAATATTAATTTTTACATTTGTAATAATTTTTCAAAATTACGTTTGTTCACAAAATGCAATCAAATTTTTTAAAATAAATTTGTCTGTTTTTTAAAAATATTATTTCTTTTATTATTCTACGTATAAAAGTATCAAGGTAAAGTCATCGAAAAGTGAATACTTTACGAGATATTTCATATTTTACAATTAAAAATATCATGACAAAATTTGAAATATCTCACAAAATTCTTAACAAAAAAAAGCTTTATTATAGTGTTTTGAAAACGTCTGGACTATATTTATAGTTTTATTTTTTTCTGAATCAGAAATTGTTTTTGGATAGATTTTGAAAAATTCTTTCTTATCCTTCTTCAAATACCAATTATTTTTCTTTTTGAATTCGATGTGCTATCTGGAAAAATAGTCCGATTCATAGATGGGCAAATGTGGATATTCTTCTTTCGACTGGGCAACAAAGTGACTACCGCCATCTTTAGCATAGACGTCGCGAATGTCGCCGGTGCCCCCATCATGAACATAGATCGTGTGCAATTTAGGGCACTGCTCCAAAATTGCGAAACTATTGTCTTCTTCAGGCACATCCAAGTGTACTTGTTTTAAGTTTTTACACAATGTCAGTTCTTCGGCAAAATCGTCCATTAAATACGTCAAATGGACTTCTTCGAGAAGTAGACAGGAGGAAAATAATCTACGCAAGCTAGGCTTATCGATTGTGAAATCGTCATAGGACCCATACCCATAATTCCTATAACAAAAGCCATATACTATTATTACGGTTTCAAAATGTATAAATTTTGATAAAGAATATACTAATATTTTATAAAGGAAAATGTAGCACACACACGTACATCCATGACATTTTCAGTTTTCGTAAATTCTTGCATTCAGCGAGGGCATCAATACCGAGCGAAGTAATATTATTGCCTCCTACATTTATTACTTCCAAATCTGGACACGAATTTATTAACTGTATTGCAACTGTGTCTAGAAGTATGCCTTCCTGATCTCTATTCAATCCACTCAAATTTAAGTCACGCATTTGGCGATTTTTTTGTAGTATTTTGCAAAGAGTTTTAGCTGTTATATTAAATGTCCATCTAAGATTTAAATTCTCTAGAAATTCTAGATTTTCCAGATACGAAAATCCTTCGTCCGTTATGTCATCACCCTCGCAATAACTGAGATCCAATACTAAAAAAATATATATATGTATTAGTCATATACAATTTACCTGTTTTAACAATTATTTATTTATGATATACCTTTCAAAATTTTACATATCTTTGAAATTTGTAATAGGGCAGAGTTGTCAACAAATTGGCAGTCTCTTAATCGTAAGTGCGTTAAATGCTTGCCGCAAATGTTAAGGAAGTCATTGAAACACGAAACAGAAATATTGCTTGATGTAAGATCCAACTGCTGCAAATATTCACATCTGGGTGCTAAGTAATTAGATATAATATTATCAATATAAATGGAATGCATATTATATCTCATATTTCGAAAATTCAAAGATGTAATGAGAAAACGATCCCATGTTAAATTATTGAGGCGTTTATTTACTCGGCTCATACGGCACAACGACCTTATATCTAAATCTTTGAATATTTTTAGTATTATTTCATCCTGCAAAGATAAAAAATAAAATTTTAATACATAAGATTATATTAAGATAAATATTTTTTTAGTTCGAGAAATAGACTTCTGTGAATAGGGTACTTTACAGGAAGCGCAGAAAAACTGGAATGTGGTTGCTCATTGGATTCATTCCAATAGAGTTCGATATCTTTTATAAAATATGCATAATTCGAATGATGTACTTGCTTGTGCATCACGAGCTTGCTCTTGTGATCACTCTTATCTATATCGCTGTGAATAACAATGGAACAAATTTATTTTTATTATTGAGAGAATAAAAATAGATTGAATATTACTTACAGTCCACGGTTATAATACCTTTTACAGATACTGCAACATTCAAGCAATTTCTTTTGAAGATCGAGTATATCTACGTATGCAACTTTATGATCTGGTGTTAAATTATGGATGTCCTTTTGCCAAGGTTCTTTCCAGTTAATGCTTTTTAACAGATCAGTTAAACTCTGTTCAGGATTTTTAGAAAAGATTAATTTTGATGTACCAATAAGCTCCACAGCATCTAAATGTGTGGTATAGTTCCAATAGTTCGACTTAAATTTTAGTCTGAGTATTTTGGTTTTAAAGTCACAGAATTGTAAAAGCGGGGAAAACATCCGTGATGTAGAAGGAACATCTTGAGGCGGTCCAGTCCATAATTCAAACCAGCGCTTCTCAGAATCTTGAGCCAAAATTTGAGTAACGTATCCAGGTTCATAGACTTCATATATAGAGACTCTGATTGGATATACGGCTTCATGAAACTCGAGATCTTCAGAATAGAAAATTTAATTATAATCTTTTCTGAACATAAATGTATCTTCTTTAACAATATTTTATTGATCTTTAATTTAAGTGTTACATACCGATATAATTCAAACGGATAGTGTTCTCATCGTGCGGTTTATCACAATATATGCATTGTAAACTTACATATGGTGAATATGGTTCTTTCTGCCATGGAGATATTGAGATATCGGAACTATTATTTTTCTATATTAGAAAGTAAAAAGAATGTCATGTATTATAAAGTCTTGTAGCATAAAGTTAAATTACGATTCCTCTCTACAAAACAATAACACATAATATCAGTGACATCAAATGCCGTAATAATGCCGTCTTAGTGACAGAAACTCGACGTGTTGCCGTCACTAAGACGGCATTATTACGGCATTATGCCGTCATTTGATGTCCTGTGCTATCTGGGTCAAAGGAAATACACGTACCACGACAAGTGTTTTTGAAAAATCTCCATAGTTTGGAAATTCGGTAGGTGGTCCAATTATGTTCGAACAAGTATCCTCTATACTCCTAGTATTTTCATAGTTATACTCCTTAGCTCTGCTATTACTATCCTTTACAAATTGATAGATGAAGTCAACACAACTCTCACTTACCACTACTGTGTTTTTTGTTATGTAAGGATATTGGTTATTCTTCTTGCAAAGTAAAGAATGATCATCGGATATCATATTCTCTATCTAAAAAAGGATTAAAGATATGGAGTTAATAATCTTTGAGCTGTTTTTAGCATGCGTTAAAATGCTATATTATAATATGATATATCTATTATAATTAAACTGCAAAAATTATATTTAATTTTAAGTTTATTTTGCTGGTTTTTATGCTGTTAGTACGAGCAACTGGTAATAACATTTTGTTTGTTTATCGGGGTTTATTATACAAACGTTATTTCTGATTTAAACAATAATTAGCGCCTATAGTATAATCAAAATATTAAATAATGACACTTAACAATAATTAACAATAATTCTTAAGATTAGTAATAAATGAATTTTATATGTTCTTATATTTAGAGTAGAGTGGGGTAAGAGTGCGCGGCGGGTAAAAGTGTGCAGTACAAGTATATTTGTTTTCGTATAAGTTGGGTGGGTAACACTAAGATAGTTTGTAAGGTGACATGACTGAATGACGTCATATGTAATAACAACCGATTTGACTGAACAGTGTTGAAACTATGAGGTAAATTTCATGTAATATTTTGATTTCTTCCGAACTATATTTTATAAGTAAAAATAAATTTAAGTAAATCATTGACATTTTGATTAACTCGTTTCTGGCGTGTGTCTTGCTATATTAGACATTTAAAATTGGTAGCTGTAGATAGTAACGCTTACCGGTAATTTGAAAAATGTCTCGTAAGGCAAAAGTTTGCATATCATGGTGGGGCAAAGTTGGCACTTGTTATCCGAATTAATTTTACTCTAAGGTCCAATTTCACAACAAACGTCGGTTAACTTTTAACCTTAGTTAAGGGGTAAGGCCACCTTGGGCGTCAAAAAGAAAAGGTCAATTTCGGGATTTTTTTTAAAGAGTATAGTAAATGTTATCGAATTTTCGTTAAAAGTACTTTATAAAACTTGCCTTGAGGTACAGACGGCGTCATTAATGCCTGGACACCAAAATTGAATGTGTTTCGGAAACTCACTCTTCGTCTCTTTTTAACTGTCCCACTTAGAAAGAGACGAAGAGTGAGTTTCTGAAATGCATCCAATTTTGGTGTCCAGGCATTAATGACGCCGTCTGTACAAAAATAAATTTTTTCAAAAATTTTTATTAAAGAATGGCGGCTCCAGAACCAGGCTCCGACGACGCCTGTATATAAACGGGCGGACAGATATCTCCTTCAGATTTGCACCTGGAACAAAAACCCAAAATTTTTCTTTTAATAGATACCCTAAACTAGTGAACCACGTAGGGATTTTTCGATATCTTATAAACTTTGTTTTTTATAAACAATTAATGACAAAATTTTTACGTGAAAAAATGAATTTTGGGTTTATATGCTCACCATTTTCCGAAAAAACGGTATTTTCAAATTTCCCTATGTGGTTCACTAGTTTAGGGTATCTATTAAAAGAAAAATTTTGGGTTTTTGTTTCAGGTGCAAATCTGAAGGAGATATCTGTCCGCCCGTTTATATACAGGCGTCGTCGAAGCCTGGTTCTGGAGCCGCCATTTTTTAATAAAAATTTTTGAAAAAATTTATTTTTGTACCTCAAGGCAAGTTTTATAAAGTACTTTTGACGAAAATTCGATAACATTTACTATACACTTTAAAAAAAATCCCGAAATTGACCTTTTCTTTTTGACGCCCAAGGTGGCCTTACCCCTTAACTCTTTGTCTCTTTCTAAGGGGGACAATTTGAAAGAGACAAAGAGTGAGTCAAACCCAAGG
The DNA here is from genome assembly GCA_035220615.1 of Leptothorax acervorum. Lineage (NCBI taxonomy): Eukaryota > Metazoa > Arthropoda > Insecta > Hymenoptera > Formicidae > Leptothorax > Leptothorax acervorum. Next base: position 88,558 of record JASTWQ010000559.1, read on the forward strand.
TTAAAAGTTAACCGACCTTTATGGAACCTAAAACTATTAATAAAATAAAAAGTTCAAAATCTTCTCTTTGCCAGTAACGATTAAATCAAGAAACCATTAACTTTGACCAAACTGTCAATTTTATTCTGTAGTACAGATTTGACGTTTCGACACTTGTTTTGTGTCCTTTTCAAGAATATACTAGTAAAACAGATATAACACAAAAAAATTAATCGCACGAGGAACAAGAGAGCAAAAAGAAAAAGATGACATACTTAGTCAGATATTAAAAATAATAAAGCCGCAGAAATAGCCGACGACAATATATAGTGATAAAGATTAAATTGTAGTAAATATTGCAACAAATAAATATATGTGATTGTATATAAATCTTATATTCTTAAAGTAAACATAAAATTGTAATTTATAATAAGTATGTAAATAATCATTCACTTATAAGCCTTTGAGATTTCTTTGTCCTTTACTTACATAATTAAACAAGCTATAATTGGTTTGTGAATTATCAACTTGGGAACTGCTTAGATGACAGCTATTATCTTTATCATTGATATAACACAAATATTGAAGTAAATTAAAACAATATTATTGTAGTTAAATAAATCAATGTATTTATTGATTTTACTTTATTATTACGGAACGATAAAAGAGAAATAATTTGTTTTAAATATAATGCCGTTTGAAAAAGTGAAAAAAATTTGGAAGATAGTCTTTTATGTAACATATACATTTTCTAAATTTTTTCCAAGGGTTCTCCTCTTAAGGAGCGTGCGAAAAAATTTCTTGAATATTTTAAACGATTCTGCAAGTCGAGTTTTGGCGTGAAAAATTCTAAAGAAAAACGTGTTTCATAATGCCTTAAAATGATTTATGAAACTTGATATCTATAATAGGGGCAGAAAAAAAATTAAAATATAAAAAATACGTTTTTTAATGATATTCCGGCAATGAGGCAAGAAAGAGCTAATTATGGAATTCTCCACAGATAATGTTATCAATTATTAAACCTTCAAGTTGTCCCTAATCCAAATTAATTTTGTTTGGGGGCCGCTATAGATCCCCCCTTATCTTACTATATCCTTAAAAAAATACATTTTTTATATACTATATTATATTAATTTATTATACCGCATATGGACAATTCCACGTCAAATCGAACGAGAAATGACCTCGTATTTTTTAAATTGATTGTGCAACTTCATTTACATGAAATATACATAAAATAAGCAGATACATATTTTTTATTCGTCCGAAATATTTTTTTGCAAAAATTATAAACAATACAATTTTCGTGAAAAATGAAGAAGTTGTCAACTTCAAAAATTAATATCTGGTTATACTTGTCGTAGAGAGACCTTCAAAAAATTAAGCTAAGGATTTAAAGCTAAGGAGACTATCTTTTCGAAAGAAATAGTTTCAAGTTACAAGAAATTACAAATTCCAATTGTTATAAGCAATTAAAATGTTTAATTAATTTTTTCATTAAAAAATACATTTAAAATTTTTTTTAAATAATGCTATCTTATTCTTTATTTCATTCTGATAGTATATACATATTTTTTATTTTATGAAGAAATGATAGATTCTATTTTTTATATAATTTTAATGACTAAGGCACCGCGTTGTACCGCACTGTGCTCGCGGCTCTGGCTCAATCAATAGCAGGGCACATCGATTTCTTCGGAAATCTCTTGTAGAAAAAATGTACAGTATGAATGACATAATATATATAATGTAATAACATAATTTATAATTGAATATAATTAAAATTATACAAATTACATTTTTGTTATATGAATATTACATTTTAAAAATTGTGCATTATTTCTGATGATAAAGTAAATTTTGTTACTGCAATGTATAATTTGATCGTTAATTTTTTTTTCCGTTTTGAACTGCTGAAATTTTCTGCAATGGATATTGTGCTCTAAATTTTCTTATCGGAAATTTCCTATTAGACCCTGACTTTTGGCGTTCTACACAAGTCTCTAAGTGACCACGCTATTATATTTTTTCATCTTCTGCGTGGAGTTCACCAAAATATTGCAATTTATACTGCACTTTATATAACTTTATAAATTTTCCGATAAGAAAATTGGAGCATAACATTCGTTACAGAAAATCCCGGTAATTCAAAACAGAAAAGAAAATTAACGATTAAATTATACAGTACAGTAAAACAAAACAATTTACTTTACCAGAATACTACACAATTATTAAAATGTAATATTCATAACAAAAATGTGATTTGTATAATTTTGATTATATCGAACATTATATATTATGTTATTCATAAGCTGTATGTATACATACGAGAGATTTCCGGAGAAATCGATGTGCCACTTGATCGAGCCAGAGACGCAAGCACGGCGCGGCATCTCAGTCATTAAAATGATATAAAAAGATGGAATCCATCGTTCCTTCATAAAATAAATATGCGTACTTTCAGAATAAAGTAAAGAATAAGATAGCATTATTTAAACATTTTTTAAAAATGCACTTTTCAGTAAAAGAAATTAATTAAACATTTTAATTGCTTATAATAATTGGAATTTGCAATTTATTGTAGCTTAAACTATTTTTTCAAAAAGATTGTCTCCTTAGCTTTAAAATGCTTTTTTAAAGATTTCTCTACGACAAATATAACCAGAGATATTGATTTTTGAAGTTGAACGGAACGCAGCGCGTAAGAGAAGCAAGACTGAGCGAGACGGGTAAAAGGAAATTTCGGCTTCGCCGCTGCTAGCTCGCCTACCGTAACGTGATACGTGAGACAAGGACGGAGCGATTGTTTGTCGGTCCTTGTCTGACTCATTCACCTTATCGATTTTCAGTAGTTTGGACACCAACCATAGCACGGATACGCACCCATGTAGCGTTACCGACCGTGACGAGCGTAGTTTAGTCGCACTTCTTCAGGCGGCGCGTCGGAAAATGCATCCACCGCAAGAACAAAGGGATGGCCGCTCTCAGGTTTCTCTCTGCTAAAAATAATTTAACTTTTTTTCGATTTTGATAAAAACTCGTCTGGAGCGCCCTTCATTTTTATGCGTACTTTAATTGTGTAAAAGAGTTTTTTGATTCTATAAAGCCAATTCAAAGATTTATCCGCCCAAAGAAAAAAGGGTAAAACAGAGTTCTACAGACGACTTTAGGATCCAGCGCCACGATCTAGCACGGAACTAAAAATAATCGATAATTTTGCCAAAAATAAGTGAGATTTTTAACTTTTTTTCGATTTTGATAAAAACTCGTCTGGAGCGCCCTTCATTTTTATGCGTACTTTAATTGTGTAAAAGAGTTTTTCGATTCTGTAAAGCCAATTCAAAGATTTATCCGCCCAAAAAAAAAAAGGGTAAAACAGAGTTCAGACGACTTCAGGATCCCCTTAAAGCGTTTTTCTTCTCCTTCTTTCTTCATTAAAAGAAAGGAGAAAAGAAATGCTTCGAAGCATTTGGAGCGTCAAGTGGACCGCAGCCTTACTCTAATTATTAATATTAGGATTTATTAATTTTTATTATTACGCTGAACTTCGAATATATGTATCTTACGTTGAAGATGACTTAAAGAAAGGGTCTAAACGTCCGTTTGTCAATTCTTAAATTATGTAATGACTAATCAATATATTATTTGAAATTGACTGCGCACTAATTATCACGCTTGGCTCCCATTGCCTCTCTCACCTGCCTTTTATGATTTATTCAAGAGAGCCTTAATACCACTTATATTAAATATTAGAATATGTAAATGTAGAAATATTCCTACATTTCTTATCTTATATTTTATTCTTTTTTATTGTGAGTTACGTTTAATTATTATTTTTAATTCCGATTCCTAATATTTAATATTTAACTACTCTTATTTCTATACATAATTAAAAATAAATACGTACCTTACTATATTTATGTATAAAAAATCCTCCTTGTTTAAAATATAATGTAAAGATATCTTCGTCGACGAGCATGCAAGATATCAGACCTTATAGCTCGACAGCTAGCGAAGAAATGGTATGAGAGCACGTGGGAAGAAATAAAGCTGAAATTTCATGCGAGCGAAGAAAAGCCAGCGTTTATCCCCACTTCACCTCACTGTAAAGCCAGCGTAGAATAGCTAACGCTATCGCCCCTTACATTTTCATGGAGCGAAGAAAAGCTGGCGTATTACCCCCACTCCACGCAATGCAAAGTAGCATTTAAACGCTGAGCTAACGCTACTTAACCTAGAAGAAGAAGAACTGTGTATAATAAAAATGGAGTACTCCAATTATTATAGACAGTACATCGCGTACGTTGAATAATCATGTTTCAATTAGAAATCAACTGACGTTGTTTTCAGCTGAGAAGCAGAACGATTATTATTTCACCTTATGGATGTATTATAGCGGAAGCCTGATCGCAGTTTCAATTTCTATTATCCAAGCTAGGACATATCGGATATAATAAGTTATTTTGTATATAAATTTTCTATTTTTCTATTTTTATTGTACTTATTACATTAAAATTAGGGATCAATAGAAAAAAATTATTTGCAATGCGTATATTTCCACATAGAGAATTTTCAGAGATACTATATAAACAATATTTTCAATAATGTTTAAATATAGTAGCTATGTGTGAATTACATAGCAAATACACAAAAATATAAACAAAAAGTGTTTTTACAATCCAAAATCATAATTCAAGTTAATTTGTTAATAAATCTACAATTAATATGCTATTGTTGAATGAAAATAAAATTAAAATCTATAACATGAGATACGATAATATACACGAGCGTGATATAGATACATATATCAATTTTAAGATTGCGCAACGGCCAACATCTCCTTTTGATGAATTAAATGTATAGTATGATTTACAAGGCCCATCAATTTCAATAACGATGCAGCCCATGTAACTAGAAGAGCAGCTTGTTCTTCATGCGTTCCAGTAAAACGGACTACGCCAGCTGGGCGATCTGTACGCGCGCTGATTACTCCAGTCTCTACCAAATTGCAAAGACATGCTTCTGTTTCTACAGTCGGAAGATTTAGTAACTCAGCCATGCGAGTTAATGTAATCTTGGTGTAATATTTGGCCATGATCCTTATGTTCTAAAAAAAAGTTTCTTTATATATCTACATTCTGTGCATGATATTATTAAAGTAAGACTATCGTCAAATAAATATTTTACTATTTCATATTTTTCAACTAAATTTCGAATATTGACAATTTTGTACAATATAACTTAATACATATATACTTTTCATTATTATTTAAACACGTTCTGAATAATATATAAACTTACATGTTCTACAACACGGTTCCGCAAATCTGCCCATCGTTTGCATCCCAAGAATGCGGATCTATTTCATTTTTGTGAAGCATATTTTCACATATGCCACAGGTGTACAATAGAGTTTCCTACAATATAACAAATACAAATTAACACAATATAACAAATAAATTTATATTACTTAAATAAATAAGAAATAAAAAGCAACCTAACCTATAAGTATGCTTATTACTGTATAATATATAGATACTAACTTCGTTTGTATTTTCTGGCGATGTAAAATTATCCATCTCTTCAGCCATACTTATAATTATTTAACTTCTTTCTTATAATTTTTTAACTTCGTTCTTTCTGTGTCACCACGTGTACTTCTTTATTTCTGTGTCACCACGTGTTTTCGGCGTTCGGCGTTGCTTAGCTAAAAGTTCAACACGGTTAAAGCCAGCGGCACACGGTGCTATTTTGTCTGCTGGATTACTTGCGTGCGCCTGTGCTGGCACTCTTGCTGTCTGCTAAGCTAGAAAATTGTATGTCTGCTGGTCACGCTGCTGACTGATCTGCTAGATTTCTGTGATAGAACAGGTGCTATTTTTCTTGCATAGTCCTGTGCTGGCTCATTGCGAGAGCCAATCAAGACACAGTCTGAGGTTAAGGTTATGTGAAAGAAGTTAAGCCAGCGGCACACGGTGCTATTTTATCTGCTGGATTACTAGCTGGATTTGCGTGCTTGCTACCTTGTGGGCAACATTGCTGGCAGTGCTGCTGACCGTGTTGCTGGCTTGGCGTCAGACGATGCAGGCTTTCGTACTGGCTTTCGTACTGGCATCCAGTAAATAAATATGGAACTGGCCATTATTACGGCTGTACAACGTCAAAAAAAGGCAATTGCCTTATTTCTAATTATTGATCAATTACGACGGAACCAACGTCACCGACGTTTGTGGAGTCGACAATGGTTGCAGCGACGCGATATAACTTCTTTCACATAACCTTAACCTCAGACTGTGTCTTGATTGGCTCTCGCAATGAGCCAGCACAGGACTATGCAAGAAAAATAGCACCTGTTCTATCACAGAAATCTAGCAGATCAGTCAGCAGCGTGACCAGCAGACATACAATTTTCTAGCTTAAGCCAGCGGCACACGATGCTATTTTATCTGCTGGATTACTAGCTGGATTTGCGTGCTTGCTACCTTGTGGGCAACATTGCTGGCAGTGCTGCTGACCGTGTTGCTGGCTTGGCGTCAGACGATGCAGGCTTTCGTACTGGCTTTCGTACTGGCATCCAGTAAATAAATATGGAACTGGCCATTATTACGGCTGTACAACGTCGAAAAAAGGCAATTGCCATATTTCTAATTATTGATCAATTACGACGGAACCAACGTCACCGACGTAATATATTAAATAACTGTATAATTTTAAGAAACTAAATTTGTATTTTTGACATTTTATTTTTTTATTTTACAATAAAATTTTGAAACTTTTAATTAATTTAAAATTTAAACTTAAAATTGTAAACTTTGGTAAGTAATCGATATATAAGCATGTTTAAAATCAGACGCTGACAAATGTGTACCGCTGTCTCAGTGTTTAACAAATTAAAGCATATCTTAATAATATATATAGCATATCTTAATAATATCTATGCCTTAGAACTGAAAATAAAATTCTGTTTTTAAATACAAAAATTAATAAAAGGTGTAATCACAGATATAATGTCTGTTATTATATTTATGTGTACATCTACGACAGAAACATAGATATAATAAGATAGAACATAGATATATAGATATATAATAAAAACTTAAACTTAAAATTGTGAGCTTTGATAAGTCATCGATAAGCATTTGAAATCAGACGTTAAATTATAAATCGGGGAACACAGACTTCTGCATAACGCATAAGAAAATGAACCAATCATAGTCCTTCACTTCCATCGTGGAGGTAGAAATAAAGTATTAGCGAGAATGCCAAACGCATTTTCAGAAATTTTTCGTGCCCTGCTTAATCTGTAATTAAATATTCGTCTAATACTGATTGGGTCAGTAGGTAGAATTCTCCATGAAATGTACATCTAACCATTCTTCTTCCATACATTCTTCATTCATTTCAGAATATTCATTAAGAACATTCATTTGAGTAAGTTGTTGAGTCTCTGATGATTCTTTAGCCTACAATAAAAAACATAAGTATAAGAAATAAATAATTCCTCATTAATAAAAAGCCTATATAATAAAATATAATAAAATTCTAATAGTTTAGGCTATGGAAATGATTTGTAGTGATTCACAGATTATTTAAATTTTAGTTTAAAAAATATCATAACATTTTACCTGAGTAGAAGTCAATAGCTTTTCTGCAGAATTTTTCTCTATAGAATTCCTGCTTTTCCGAGGTGTAAAATAAGTTTCTAAAAATTTCAAATGATTAAAGTACCAAAGATTTGGTTTGTACACCTGTAAATATTAAAAAAAAATTGTAAAAATAAACAATAAGACATATTTATACAAAATCATTATGTAAAACATTATATAAAATATTAGAAAACATTAGAATTGCAAGAGGTTAGATTCTCATATTTACATCGTCAGTACTAGTTCCAGATTTCATAGATGTTTTCACTTTTGCATTTTCAATATTGAATTGATTCCGCAAATTGTAAAACTTTTCTGCACACTCGCTTTCTGTAATTCCAGGTTTAAAAACTGAGACAGCGGCACATACATTTTTTAATGCTTCGAACATGCTTATTATGATAATTTGGCGTATTCACCGCATATAAACATGTTTCCTCCTTATAGGCCTCTATTAAACACAAAATAGCTTCTTTAGTCCAATTTTTCTTTTCATTTCCTTTGCGGCTTGTGGTGGACGTCATATTTCTTTCTATTCAACAACCCTTGCGAGAAAATACTTATAACGTAACTTCTTTCACATAACCTTAACCTCAGACTGTGTCTTGATTGGCTCTCGCAATGAGCCAGCACAGGACTATGCAAGAAAAATAGCACCTGTTCTATCACAGAAATCTAGCAGATCAGTCAGCAGCGTGACCAGCAGACATACAATTTTCTAGCCTAGCAGACAGCAAGAGTGCCAGCACAGGCGCACGCAAGTAATCCAGCAGACAAAATAGCACCGTGTGCCGCTGGCTTAAGGAAATGAGAAAAAATTGGCAATATATGTATAATCATATATAATAATAATATGTTTATTGCTTATTGAGAGTACAACGAGGTCTCTTATAGCAAGGGGGGTTTACAGCTTGACATATCCTTATAGAAATAATTGGAAAATTACAGTAAAATAAAATACATTTTTTTTTTTGTATAACAATGAACAGTCGTAGCTTATTTGTTGAGTGAGAAGGCTCTAATCTGAAGGCTTTTTCCCACATAGTAGTATATTGCTTTGAGCGTATTAACATCTCCGCAGTCAAGGAGAGCTTCCTGAGCTTCCTTGCTTGTGTCTTCCCGTATCACATGTTTAAGAAAATGGGCCCTGTAGGGTCTGTAGAGCGGGCATTTGCATAAGAAATGCACCACCGTTTCATCTTCCATCAAATTACAATTTTGGCACATTTGGTGCGGGTCTAATTTAGCTGCACACTTCGCGTACCTAATCCTCGCGCAGTATTGACTAGACAATCTCAGCTGGGCAATGTCTCTATTCATTTTTAGGGGAAGCTAGAGAGTTAAGTACCTTGCTGGCCCACCCTCAAGCCTCGTTGGCATTCTCAGTTGGCTGGCTCTCGATTCTCTCCATCTTTCCAGATCTTCTTCTAATAATACTAATTTAAATCTCTGAAAAACTTCTTCTGTCCTAGCCGCCCAACTTGCCGGATTTCTCGAGTGCCACAGATCTTTGCAGTTCATTCTTATCAAGAATGATCTGAATTGAGTTGCCCAGCTGAGATCATCCGTGCCATTTATGCTATTGGCTAGCGTTATCAGTCTAATCATACACAGTTTAGGTAGGCGTTCATCCGGAAGTTCCAGAATCCCAACGAACCAGTTCCAGGTTTGGCGCATAGCCTTATGTGCTATTTTCACGATTCCGAGCTCGAGCCTGAGACTCTAATTGAGCTTTTTCAATTTGATCGAGATATCTCAGGCCCCAGACCGGTACCGCGTACAAGAGCGTTGAAGTAATCATACTGTCGTATAGCCGGTTGAATGCCCCCCACGAGTCACATCCTGCTCTCGCTAGAATATTAAGTACTGCCCCGGATGCAAGCTTTGCTTTATTCACCGCCGCTTGCGCTGCAGCGTGTCCAAGGGATGAACTCGTGATGGGGACTCCCAAGTAGCCGTACGACTTTACAATGTCAATGTTGTCTTGCTTATACCTTGTAATCTCCGGGCTGATGCTCTTCGGTCTGCCGCCATTTTTAAATACTAAAATATTTGTCTTACTAATATTTACAGCGAGCCCATTTAAATCGCAATACTCTTCCAGAGCCCTCAGCTTTCTTTTCAGGTCTATATGTGAGTGTGCAAGTATTACCGTGTCGTCAGCGTAAAGTAGCATTAGGACGTCCTTAAACCCGTCGATGTTGAGCCCCTCAAGCCCCTTTGTTCTAAAATAATTTTCAAAATCCGAGATGTACAGTAAAATAGAAGAGGACTGAGCGACTCTCCTTGCAGGACTCCTTCCGTTACTTGAAATTCCTCCGAAAGAGCATTGCGACTTCTGATTCGCACAGTGGCTTGTTCGTAGAGCGATTTGGTTATTCTTAACATTTTTGCGCTGATGCCAAGGGAGTGGAGTTTGTACCAAAGTCTCGAGTGAGGTATAGAGTCAAAAGCACGTCTAAAATCCACGAAAATAGCGTAAACTTCTCTCTGCCCCAATCTAAGTTGGAGCTGGATTACTGTCGTTAACGTGAAAATGCACTCTGTACAACCTCGACCTTTTCTAAAGCCCATTTGGGCTTCCGGCAGTATACCCATTTCTTCTGAAAATCGTTCCAGCCTCTCTTTTAGAATTACAGTAAAGATTTTAGTTACATTATTCACAAGCGCAATACCTCGGTAGTTGGACGGGTCGGCTTTATCACCCTTTTTGTAAATCATTGTCATTGCAGCGCTCGCCCACTTCCGCGGTACGCGTTCGTGCACGAGCACGGCATTGAATAGATCCAAAAGGTAGCTACACCAGTTAGTTGGGAAGCATTTGAAAAATTCGTTTGAAACCTGGTCCGGCCCTGGGGCCTTACCATTCTTACAATTATGCAGAATTTTGAACAACTCTGGATATGTAATCGGAGCATCTAGTTCAGGTATGAATTCAGTCTCGTAATTGGCCTCGTCCAACTGCCTCGGCGGATAAACATTCGTATAGAATTCATTCCATCTAGCGATAGGTAGAGCTGCACTGTTAAAATTTGTTCTGAATTTTTTTACTGCTTTCCAAAAGTCCGTGGGTCGACTAAGATCTGCGAAGCTTGCCCTTATTGAGTCTCTATATTCCTTCTTTTTGCGTGCGATTAAATATCTGTATACTTTTCTCATTTCCACGAAGTTCTCTCTTTTGTTAGGGGCCTGACGGTCCTGAATACATTCATCGGTGGCTTTTTCTAGATTTTTTTTTGCTTCTTCGCAGTCTTTGTCGAACTATGGCTTACGCCTCGATCTGGCATGCCCACTACTCGAGCCGCTCGTCACAATTTTGGACATTCCTATTGCTTGAGATACTTCTTTGATTGCTTCTACCATATTTTCATACAAGGACTCCGTAGATTGGACTCCATGCATGTTCGAAATTCGCGTGGATTGTCTTAATTCATTCTTATATCGTTCTGCCTTCTCTGGAACCCATTTTAATACTTTTTAAGGGGGTCTCGCCTCTGCTTTGATCGTGTCTTCTGCCACCGTATGGGGTGCCGCCCATAATTCAACTTTGACTGGGAAGTGGTCCGAGGAGCCAGCCCTCGTTACGACGCGGGAGTCTCTGATTTCACTTACACTTTCTACATTTACAAATATTAAATCAATTACACTACTTCCTAATTTACTGTAGTAAGTCGGTTGCGCGGGCCTGTCGCTCGGCGTTCTCCCACTCAATAATACAAAGCCGTTCGTACCCATGAACTCCAGAAGCGGCAGGCCTCTCGCGTTCACAGTCTCATCGCAGTTTCTTACATTGCTGTACAAACAGGTGCTATCAACTACTTCCTCAGGTAGAAGGTCGGAATCTCCCACTCTCGCATTAAAATCCCCTCCTATTATTATTGGTTCATTTTCGACTCTTTCCTCCACACCTTCTATCGCTAATTGAAATAAATCTAACACCTGAAAAAATTCTAGACTAGGTCGGACATAGACCACTCCCACCGAGAAAATTGACTCTTTCACTTTCACTCTCACGAACAGCCACCAGGGGCTCACTTCCAGCACTTCGACTTGAGCCTCTTTCTTCACTAGTATAGCCAGGCCGCCGCTCGTGCGACCCAAGCTGTGCTCCCTCACCCCATTCGCCCAGTAGCAGTCGAAGTCCTCAAGAAATCCTGGTGTTTGTTCCAGGCCTTTATCCATCCAGGTTTCGCAGATGCAAACGATGTCCGAGTCTTCCAGGATCTCTGCTCCTTCAAGGTTGCCAAAGCCATGCACGTTCCAGAAAGTAATGTTGATTCCTCGTTGTTTAACTAGTTTTTTTGGCTGGTCGACGCGCCCGCAATTGTTACTTCCATCCCTGTTTCCTCGTTCTCTTCAGTTTTGTTCGATTTCTTAACTGTGTTGCTTTTTTCGTTCCAGTAGTATGGTATGTTGTCTATGACGAGCTTTTGATATCCCATCTTCACGGTTCGGCCTTCTGCTCTGTGTTTCTTGCTGAGTTCACGTAGATTTTTTGCAACTTCTCTTTCTTTTATTGTACGGTCCTGGTCGATATAGATATCTGTACCTTTCAACTTTATCTTTTGTTTGAGAATGTCCATTTTTGTTTCCCAGGTGTCCAGTTTTACTTTGATGATGTTCTTTTTAGCTCTGTTCGGGATAATCGAAGTTTCTAGGATTTTGTTTTGCAGCCCAAATTCTCTCGAGATGAAGTCTTCAACCTCGTTTTTTAAACTCTCTTGCTGAGCCGCCAATCCGTAAATAATAATGTTATTTTTTCGAATATCCTTTTCCAGCTGCTCGAATTTTTTTTGTAGACGTTCGTTGCCTCCCGTTTCTCTCGAATCCTTCTGAGTTTTGTGCGACTCGGCAATTTTCCTTTCTAGTTCTTTTATTTTTATTTCATTTGCAGCTTCTTTTGCTGAAAATTTATGCTCGAGTGCTTTTATCTGAAGTTGCAGTTCCTGGTAGCTTTTTGCAGATTCTTCTTTACATCTTTGGAGTTCACTTCGCAGTTCTTCAAGGTTTTTATCTTGTTTTTCAGAGACCGCGGCAATCTGCGCGCTCACGCCGCAGAATTGTCTTGTATTCTCCTCTCTCATCTTCTTCAATTCTTCGAATAGTTTGTCCATATCGCTGTTATCAGTTTCTACGTTATCGACTAGAGTAGCAGGGTTGGAGACTGGTACGCATAGGTCGTTTTTGTCCAGATCGTGTGGCGTTGATGGAAACTTTTTGTAGGCGTATCATTCGGGCTGGTGTCCGAATGATCTTCCTTCCTCTTTCTCTTCGCTTCCGGATTTTTCGCCAGGTATTGACTGATGGAACCGCACGAACTGGTTCTTTCTCTGATTAATTGCTCGCTCTTTGTAGGTCTACCTCTGGCTCTTATCTTCGGAGTACGTAAGACCAGCGGATAAACCGTCGATACCTTACCTTCGTCAGAGTCAATTTTTGTTTCTTCGGGCAGACCAGAGATGTCGCTACTGTTCATCTATGCGGACAGTCCTCCCCCTTACTCCACCGCACCGAATTCTTAACCTTAAATATTACTGGCTTGATTTTTAGAGTACTTTTTAACACTTCCGGGATTTATTGTAATTGTTTCTTACAACTTAACGTGAGCGGCTCCTTCTCCTGTAGCTTTGTTGCGCACTAGTTTTCTACCAGATTGCCCTGACAGTCTAAAATTTGCTTTAAACACGGAGCTGCTGACACACACGTCTATTCAGCTTGACAGCTGCTTCAATCCCCCCGTATAATCATATATAAATGTAACAGTTATTGTTATATAGATTGTCACGGCTTTTTGCACTCGGGCGCAAGCCGGATCAAAAGGGGACGGTAGAGAGTCAGGTGTCAGGCCTCTCAAATTGGTCCCTCGCACGAAATCTCTTGACTCGCGAAATAAACTATTGGGCGCCAGACGCGGCAAATCGCGTCCACTAAATACAACGATCCTCAACTAATTTATCACGACAACTCGAATGCTTCAATTCGCAAAATTCGCCTAACGCAATTACTGAATCACGAAAGCTTAACGGAATTATTCGTGCGAAGGCCGACCAGCTCGACCTAACGGTAGAGGGGCAGGGCAAGGCAGGGCAGTGCAAGAGGACGACGGGATAACGGCTAAATAATTCGCCACATGTAGCATATAATAGAAACAAATGATTGTTTATTACTAATGTCTGGTAATGCAATTGGTGAAACAGTGGTTTAATAATAGTAATTTTAATAATAAAAGTTAAATTGATCCGAGGAATAATAACAAAGTTAAATGAGGCAATCGCCTCCGCCTATCGAACTGTAATCAAGTTCGTTTACAAAAACTAAAGAAAAACGCGAAGTAATATCAAGCGCGAGCGTACGCGGTGAATAATACGCGGCAACGAGTAACGTAAGATCAGACGGAAAGTATATTGGAATTCATGAAACTGTTGAGTGACTAAATTATAATGATCTCTGGATCGTTACGGAACAAACCAAGAACTAAACAATGAGATCCAAATAACATTCGCGATCTCTCTCGCACTCAAAACGTAATCCGGTAAATAATACAAAGAATAACGCCACAAACGTCGACGATCAAGTATAATTTCTGCGCGCGCCAAACGGGGCACGACAACGTACTCTTGCGAGATTACAACTCGCCCAAGAAACAGATAATCACGCTGGGATCGCAATAAATCGCTATCAATTAGCCTCGGAGATTCAACTCCGGTCTACTAGGTTCTGTTCTGTCGTCAGTGGTTTTTACGCCGTTTTGGCGTGAGCTCTCCGCACGCGCGACGCAATCACGGGCGCAATAGAGCACGCAAATCAGCAAAATATTCCGTACTTAACAATAACGCGAGAAAGGTTCCGGATAACGCGAACGATAGTAAAGATAACGCAACGAATAAACCAGGGTAACGCAAAATTAATATTCAAACTCCAACAATACCAATGAATAATATCCGGACGCGAATCTAATACGAAATCTCAAACGCTAGTAATAACGCAACGAATACGCGGCAGCAAACAACGCAAACTTAATATCGTTAATATCGCCATTAATAATCATCGCCATTAAGATCGCTAATAATAATACTAAATAAGGTCGCAAATAATAACACAATAATATGGGAAATAATCCAAAGTACGCGAGATAATATTCGGACGCGACTCTGATACACGAGAATACCGAACGCTAACAATAGCGCAAAACAAATACGCGGCAGCGAGAAACACACGATACTAGAAAAACGATATAAACAGTAACGCGAAAGAATATTGCAAATAATAACGCGAAGAAAGATCGCAAATAATAACGTCAACTGACTACCACTAATATCGCGAGATCCTATTACGAATAATAATGTCGACTATTATCTCAACTAGTAACGCAAACTAAGGTCTCTAACGGTTACGCAAAATAGTCTCATGATTAATAACGCTGAACAACAGCGACTAATAACGTAAAAGAATCTCACACACAATAACGCGAAATAATATCGCGACTACTAACGCATAATAATAACACAAATAAGTAATGCAAAATAATAACACAAACAATAACGCGAAATACTACCGCGACTAATAACGCCAAATAATCACAAATAATAACGCGAGATAATATCCCGACAAATAACGCAATATAATATCGCAAGACGATATCGCCAGTAATACGATGTGGCAGCGTCGCGAATAATATCTTCAGAACGCGGCCCGGAAATAATACGCAGCGAACAACAGGCAAAAACACGCGGTATGCGGGCGCGACGTGACTCGCACGCTGGGGCGCGGCGGCGGAGGCGCGAGCGCGAACGCGGGTACGACTCGGGACGGCACTACGCAATCGAAAACGCCAAAAAGGGTCGAACTCACAACGGAACGCGAGCAGATACGAGTCCACGTCACACTCAACGCGCACTCGAAGTCGGTCGTAAGAACGCCGGACTCCACACGGTACGCGAGCAGATACGAAGTTACGCCACACTCAACGCGAACCCGAGGACGTACACCAAACACGAATCTAATACGCGGCCACTCCCGCACGCCGTCCGCGCGAACGCGAGGCCTCGACCTTCGACCCCGCCGAAGGTTGCCGCACACGCCCGCGATCACGATCTCCAGGGGGGTCGTTACGCGACGCGAATCCGCGATGCCCTAATCCCGCACACACAAGCTCGCGCGATCGCCAGGGGGGCCCTCCGCGCTCGATGCCGATCGCTACCGCGTAAATTATTTCCTACGCCGTGCACGGCGAGCGGACACCAAAATTCACGAGAGCGGCACTAACGCGAATCGGCACGAAACGCGAACGCGACCCGACGGCTTTCCCGTGGCTGGACACAAATAGTTAATCGGGCAACCTCACCGTCGCCTGACTCGGCCTCCTCGGCGTTACCGCCTCCTCAGGGCGCTGGTCCGGGTTAGCTTCCTCGCCTCACACACTCTTACAAACGCGAATCTTTTTCGGCCGAGACACGTCCGAACTCAACGAGGGGGCGAACCGAAAGAGATCGTCCCTTCGGTCGCTCGATTGCGGATCGACGACGCGCCCCACCCCGGGGGTGCGTACGTCTGTGGCGCGATAGCGCGGGCCAATCGGGATCGATCCCGCAAGTACGCCGCGACAATTCGCGTAACGTGGTCTCGCGTGATCCGTCGCGGGGTGCCTCGCGACTCCGCGATAATCGATCGATGGGGTGATCGGGTGAAAACGGGTCGGGTGCCCCGGTTCGTCTCACGGCATCTCCGCCGCGGGGGCGTCCTTCCCCGCGACTTCCCGGTCGGAGTCGTGACCGTCTTAGCGATTACGCCGCGTCCGGCGTAACGCTGTCGCGGCGGGGTCGTTCCGCCCTCCCGCATCCAGAGCGCCGGGACTGCTCCCGTCTTCACGCCGGAATCACGCGGTCGAGTCTTCCCCCGCGCTCCCCTCGTGCGTGGCCCGCGACGACTCTTCATCTCCGCACGGCCGAATTCCGGAGCGTTCTTCGTCCCTCGCACTGCTCCTCTTCCCCGATGCCCGCAAGGTCGCTGCCGATGATGTTTTCGCCGGTGGTCTCCGGCGAGGTGCCGCGATTACAGAATATAATAAAAAGAATTGTTGAAATATATACACTTGACTGTATTCATATTGGAAACATACAGTTTCCAATCAGTTAGCCGCGCGCCAGAGCGAGTAAGCGCGCTGACGAGTATGTGAAGGAGACAAATATTTATATGTATCCCTTCTTAGAGGTATGAACGTGAGTTTCACGTGACTGCGAGAGCTACCGAAATTCGATGCTCTCACATCACTTACTCCAGCTTGAACCGTTGCTCGATCAAGACGTACATGTACATATAAGGTGTTTAATAAATCCGTAATTGTTGTAAAGTCCCCTCTGTTAAACCTTATTTCCAACATGGTAGCAGAGCGTGGTTCCAGCAAAAGTGTCCAGTAACTCTTACGTGTCCTAAAATACTGCGTGTAGTGCCGCAGGGTCGAGAGGCCGGTATTTAGGAGATCGGAGAAAGTGTGGCAGTGAAAACAAGTCGAAAGCACGAAGGAACGCTTGAGACAAAAAGAAGAAGGCAAGACGGCGTTGTTGAAACAAGAAAAAGATTCCGAACACGAAGGAACGTTCGAGATGGCGGCCAAGTGCGAGATTACGATACCAGTGTTTGATGGACAGGAGTACGGCATGTGGAAAAAGAGGATCATCATGTACCTGAAACTCAAGAAATGCGATCAGGTAATAACAAGACAAGAGTAGCTACAGACAAAGAAGATTGGGACGAAAAAGAATTAAAGGCAATAAACTATATATATAGTGCAATTTCGAACAAGCAGCTAGAATTCGTGTGCGAGGAAGAAACAGCCTACAAAGTAATGAAAAAGTTAGACAGTATGTATTTGAAGGAGTCAACGGCGTTACAGATTGTGTGCCGAAACCGATTGGAAAAAATGAGATTAAACAATTACAGCGATACTGAGGCATTTTTCAGTGAGTTCGAGAAGACGGTAAATGATTTAAGGAGCGCGGGAGCAAGCATAAGTGAAAAAGAAAAGTTAAACTACATGATCAACACGTTGCCAGAGTCATATAGTTATATAGGCGACCTAATCGATACACTAAAAGAGGAAGACCAAACTGCTGAGTATATAAGAAATAAAATCAAGCTAGCTGAAATGAAGAACCAAAAGGACCATAGTGAGAAAACAGCGAACGCATTTACAGCGAACAAGGATGGATGCTACAAATGCGGAAGAAAAGGACATTTTGCACGAGAGTGTCAAGACGGAGGCCAAGCGGGACGCAACGACGGATCGTGGCGAGGTTCAACCCGAGGCCGGGGACGAGGCAGAACCGCAAGAGGAAGCTATGGCAGAGGACGCAGCAGAGGACAACGTAGTCAATATGGAGCAAGTACGAGCGAGCAGAGCAGCAAGGACGCGAGCGCTTGGGTGGCGACAACGGCGTATGCAGCACGCACCGGCGAAACAAACAGGTTACGTAATTGCGAATAGAGTGGCTACTCGATAGCGGCTGCTCCGACCATATAGTCAATAATGAAAATTATTTTGAAAAATGTATAAAACTAAAAGAGCCAGTAAATATTTACTTAGGTGATAATAGATCAGTAAAAGCTACTAAAATAGGAAATGTAGTAACGTACTTTAAAGCGTTTGGACAAGTAAATCAAGTAAATATAAAAACGTATTTTACGCGAAAGAAATGAATGCAAATTTAATAAGCTACGGAAAACTAACCGACAAAAATACTATTATGTCTAAAGGAAAGTTTGCAAAGATTATTGATGAAAATAATAAAGTCGTAGCAGTAGCGGTTAAAGAGAATAGAGTTTATAAATGAAAAGTAAATAAAGGATACTTGTGTAAACAGTGCCGAACGGAATAATAATATGAGTCAAAAGGAAAGGTGGCACAGAATGTTAGGTCACATAAATTTCGGTTATCTTAATACGTTAAGTAAACAACAGCTATTAGTCGGAATTCCAAACGAGTTTGAGTCGGAATTGATGAAATGCAAAACTTGTATAGAAAACAAAATGAGAAATTTACCGTTTGAAAATAATAGGCATAGGGCGAAAGATATTTTAGAAATTGTACATACCGATGTATGTGGTCCTTTCAAAACTACCGGGTTTAATGGAGAAAAGTATTTTGTGTCATTTATCGATGACTATAGCAAAATTGCCAAAGTTTACTGCATTAAAGCTAAAGATGAAGTTGTTGATTGCTTAATTAGATGGGTTAGTGAATGTGAAAATATAACTGAAAAGAAAGTAAAAATTCTAAGATGCGATAATGGGAAAGAATATTTAAATAATCGTTTCTATACATTTGTAAAAGAGAAAGGCATTATATTAAATAATTGCCCAGCGTACGTACATGAGTTAAACGGTACCGCGGAACGATTCAACAGATCAATAATGGATATGGCACGCTGCTTATTAGCAGAGGCGAAGGTACACAAAAGATTTTGGCCCGAAATAATTTGCTGCGGGCGACGTACTTAAAAAATAGAACTCTAGCGAACACGATAGAGAGAAAAACACCGTACGAAATATTCTTTAGAAAAAGAACCAAATGTGAAAAATTTACGCTTATATGGTAGTAGAGTTTTCGCAAGAATACCCGAACAAAAAGAGGTTCCAAATGGGATAAAAAGGCAGGTATAGGGATTTTACTAGGATATAGTGAAGTAGGATATAGAATCTTAATAATAATAAAATAATAGTTGCTAGACATGTAGATATTATAGAAAAAGATGTAAAATGCATTGGCATTGACGAATGTGAGAGCGATAATGAAAGCGACGTAAGTACAGATGATGAACAGATTGAAGATGAGGTTTTTGAAAGCGCTGATGATCCGAAAATAAAAAGATAAAAGAAAAGGAAAATGAAAATGAACAAAAAATTCCGCGCAGGTCAACGCGTGAAAGAAAAAGCACTGTAAAGTACCCAGAACCGGAAAATTATAGCATTCGTGTAAATTTTAGTAGAGTAGATACGCCTTGTACGTTTGAGGAGGCGATAAGTAGTAACGATAAAGATAATTGGGAAAAAGCAATGGATCAGGAAATAAGATGCATAAGTCAAAATAAAACTTGGAAATTAGTAGATAGAATAGAGAGTAAAAAATTTTAGACGTAAAATGGGTATACACAAGGAAGCTAGACAACCGATATAAGCTCGATTAGTTGTAAGGGGTTTTCAGCAAACTGATGTAGTTGATGATATATACTCTCCAGTCGCTAAAAACCAAACGTTAAAAATCTTACTTTCTTATTGTTGCCAAAATGGCTTAATCATTGAACAAATGGACGTAGAAACCGCCTTTTTAAACGGCAAAGTGACCACGGAGGTATATATTAATCAACCTAAAGGGTATGAGGATGGAACAAATAGAGTGTATAAATTATTGAAAGCTCTGTACGGACTGCGAGAGAGTCCTAGGGACTGGTATGAGTGTTTCGATGAGTGTGTTACGAAATTAGGATTTAAGAAAAGTAACGTAGAATTATGTTTGTATGTTCTTGGAGAAGGTGAAGATGTCATTTATCTTTTAATATATGTGGATGATTTATTAATATGTGGAAGAGATAAAAAGAAAATAAAAAAATAAAGAAATTATTATCTGATAGATTCGAGATGAAAGATTTAGGCGAAATAAAGGAGTATCTTGGATTAAATATCAATTACGATTATCAAAAAGGGGAACTCACTCTAAGTCAAACGAAATACATAGAGTCATTAGCTGATAAATATAAAGTTCAAAAGAGTAGACTGTACAGTACTCCTATGGAGACAAATTTGAAACTTGAAAAGGCTGAAAGTTGTGAGTCAAGTATAAAGTATAGAAATTTGATAGGTGCTCTGCTATACATCAGTTCAAATACGAGACCAGATATAAGTTTCAGCGTTAATTATCTTAGCAGATATCAAAATAGTTATAGTGAAACGCATTGGAAATATGCATTACGCATTTTAAAATACCTATGCTTAACAAAAGACTTAATCTTACGTTACAAAAAGAATGAAAACTGCGATACCATAATTTGCTACGTTGATGCCGATTGGGCAGGCGATAATATTGATCGAAAATCCACGTCAGGATATGTAATAAAATTGTTTGGAAACACAGTTGACTGGAAATCTAGAAAACAAAAATGTATTACCAAAGCCTCGACCTTTGCAGAGTATGTAGCATTATCGGAAGTAGTGAGCGAAATAAAATATATAAGAGAACTAGTGAAAATATTCGACATAAATGTTAGTGAACCAATAAAAGTTTTTGAAGATAATTCAGGAGCAATAAATATTGCTAAAAACGGTAACTTTACTAAAAATTCTAAACACATTGAAATACACTATCATTTCGTACATGATAGTGTAAAAGATAAACTGATTGATGTGTGTAAAATCAATTCAAATGAAAATGTTGCGGATATTTTCACTAAAGCCTTGTGTAAAGAGAAGTTCGAAAAATACAGAAAGCAATTGAATGTATTTTAATATAAATAACTAAAGAATCCAGTACAAGTGTAAGGAGGCGTGTTGAAATATATACACTTGACTGTATTCATATTGGAAACATACAGTTTCCAATCAGTTAGCCGCGCGCCAGAGCGAGTAAGCGCGCTGACGAGTATGTGAAGGAGACAAATATTTATATGTATCCCTTCTTAGAGGTATGAACGTGAGTTTCACGTGACTGCGAGAGCTACCGAAATTCGATGCTCTCACATCACTTACTCCAGCTTGAACCGTTGCTCGATCAAGACGGACATGTACATATAAGGTGTTTAATAAATCCGTAATTGTTGTAAAGTCCCCTCTGTTAAACCTTATTTCCAACAAGAATAAACAAAAAGAAAATTAATACGCAATTAACGGACTATGAGGCCCCCTGGAGATTTCGCGCTGCTCTTCCGGCTCGCCCCCGAATGCAATTCCGCGCCCCGTGACGGCGGCGGGGACGCTGCAACGCGCAGCGGAGCTGCCACGTCACAAGATATATAATTATAGTAAGGGTGAATGCGGTGTAAGGCATACATACAGGGTGAACCTTAATGGATGCACCAACTTTTTACCATGGGAGATGGGTTACCGACTGCAACTGTAATCAACCGAAAGATCCATAGATGACAACTGGTTGGATCGACCTCTCCGATCGACATACAGGGAAGTCAAAAATTGTGCATCAAGTAACGTGTATCGTATTCTATACATACTTTTCTAGTATATCCAACTCTCTTCCCATACAGCACAAAAACCTCTTAAAATACACATATTTAAAATATTTTTAGGAAGTTTAAAATAATTTAAACTAATTTACAAAAATATTTTTTCAATGTTTGTATGTCCGTCAAATCATGTCAAAAGAATATTTTCAAAAATGTTTTAAAAGATTGCATACAAATATGTTCAATAATATTTGTAAAATCTTTTAGAAATATTGCTTCAAAAAATAAAATGTTTAAATTTCTAAGATTTTACAAATATTGTTAAATATATTTTTATGCAATCTTTTAAAAACATTTTTGAAAATATTTTTTGACAATCTAGCGAACATAGAAACATTCTGAAATATTGTTGTAAACTATTTTAAAAAATATTTTGTGCTGTATGGACTACGCGTTCTTTTTACACAATTGCTTTCTAATAACGAGATTTCTTATTATTGCGAAACGTATGTACCGCATAAAAGAGATAATTTGTTTCTGTGTATCTCTTTTATACGATTTTGTAAAAATAATGATTATTTAATAAAGTTACTTGGTAGCGATTTCTTTTCACGCTTACGCGGAACATTTCAGGCGCGTAAATGGAAAGATGGATCTGAAGCGGCAAAATATAAAATATTCCACCATTCTTATTAAAAAATGCGTAATCTACTGCAAGAAATATTCTGCTATATAGTACTTTAATGGATATAAAGGAATAAATTTAAAAGAACTAAAAGTAATAACAGTGGACTTCCGCACCACCTGTGAGGTACCACCAATGGCGCGTTAGGTTTTTTAAAGTGGACCTTCGCCTGGAGCCATATTATACCACAGTTGAAGACCTTTTTCAGTGAAGGCTCAAACAGATAAATTAAAGTCATATTGCGTAAGAGCGCACGCAGATGAAAAATTACATCTACGTGTGGCCGTGCGCAACATGTCGCCAATTCGTCATGTTTTCACTTTAGATGCTCGAAGTGTCCCCCCTCCATCTCCTCACAAAGTGCAGCCCTATCTAAAATTGCATCATGCACCCGGCTCAAGACCTGTGGACTTATTGCACGGCAAGCTCGTACAATTCGATCCTTCAGATCTTGAGCGTTAGCAGGTCGCGTTGTATAAACTTGCTGCTTAAGATGACCCCACAGAAAAAAGTCTAGCGGTGTGAGGTCTGGTGAACGCGGTGGCCATTCGTGGGGACCATGAAGTCCAATCCAACGGTTACCGAATTTCTCATTTAATAATTCTCTTGTTGCCCTGGCAGTGTGTGCAGGATGGCCATCCTGTTGGAACCACATGTTAACACGTAATTCCAACGGCACTTCATCCAACAAGTCAACAAGTTCATTGTTGAGAAATCTTCGGTATCTGTCACCATTGATCTTACCATCAATAAAATGTGGCCCAATGATGCGGTCTCCGAGAATACCCGCCCAAACGTTCACCGACCACCTGACTTGAGTATGCGCTTGCTGCATCCAGTGAGGATTCTCGGTGGCCCAGTAATGCATATTATGGCGGTTGACAATGCCATCATTATGGAAAATACATTCGTCCGAAACAGAATGTTTTTCGAAAAATAATAATTTTTCTCACTCACATTAAGGAACCATCGACAATACCTCAATCTGCGAGGTTCATCATTTGCATGCAATTCTTGAGTCAGGGTTACCTTGTAGGGATGGAAGTGAGCCGATTTCAAAGCCCTACATACTGTTGCCTGGCTGATTCCTTGATCTTGCGCGACGGCTCGTGTACTGATTTTTGGGTCATTAGTGACCTGTTCTAAAATCCGTGCGGTATTACGCGCGGTGGTCGGCCTGTACGAAGTATAAAAGTAAAATAAAAAGACACAATATTTAAAATTATTTTATTATAAAATGTTATAAATAAATATGTACCAGCAGGCTTTATAGGTCTGAATTGTCCATTATTTCGCAGCCGCGTTTTCCAGCCTCATAAAAAAAGTGTGATGTGGCTGTCTTCGCTCTGGGTATCTACGAGCATAAACTCGCGCAGTTTCCCGCGATCGTCGGCCGCACGTAACATATAAGAAAACCATGTCGCACATCTCATTATTCGTAAAATTATGAGCCATGTTGACCGCACGTTCTATCACGTTTTACGAAACACACGAGATCGAAGCGAGACACGGAATGAACAATTTGCTAGGATGAAACTATAGAAACAATTAAAAAAACAACGAAGAAACAGTGAAATAAATAATTGAAGATCGACAGAATCCTAGCAGAATCCAAACAGAAAACTGTCTTCTATTTTCGCGAGAGACGGAAAGTTTATGCTTTAAAATACCCAGAGCAGAAGTAGCCACGCTGCATATTTTCTACGAGGCTAGAGGCTAGTTGTAGCTGTGAAAAAAATGGTCAATTTCTCTGAAATGTTTAAATACACATATTTATTTATAAGGTTTTATGGTAATATGATTTTAAATATTTTGTTCTTAATTTATTACTTCCATTGCTTCTTTCCGTACAACACGAACACGGCGCACAAAATGGCTTAAACAGAAGAAATGATTACGGACGATCCAATAACTAACGCACAAGCTATCGCGCAGTATCAAGGAATGAGCCAGAAAATTATATGTAAAACTTTGATATCGGTGCATTTTTATGCTTGTAGGATTATTTTGAGCAGTAATTAAGTTTGCGCAACGCGACCTGCTAGCGCTCAAGATCTGAAGGATTGAATTGTACGGGCTTGCCGTGCAATAAGTCCACGGGTCTTGCGCGCCGGGTGCGTCGTGCAATTTTAAAAAGCTATATTTTGTGAAAGAATGGAGGGGGGACACTTCGTAGCATCTAAAGTAAAAACATGATAAATTGGCGATATGTTGCGCACGGCCACACGTTGATGCAATTTTTCATCTGCGTGCGCTCTTACGCAAATGACTTCAATATATCTGTATGAGCCTTTACACATACTAAAAAAAGTCTCAAATGTGGTACAATATGGCTCCAGGCGAAGGTCCACTTTTAAAAACCTAACGCGCCATTGCAATTGGTGGTATCTCACACGTGGTGCGGAAAGTCCATTGTTATTACTTTTAATTTTTTAAGTTATTATTTTTATATCCATAAAGTACTATACAGCAGAATATTTCTTGCAGTAGAATTACGCATTTTTTAATAAGAATGGTGGAATACTTTTATATTTTGCCGCTTCAGATCCAACTTTCTTTTACGCGCTGAAATGTTCCGCGTAAGCGTGAAAGAAATCGCTACCAAATAACTTTATTAAGAATCATTATTTTTACAAAATCGTATAAAAGAGATACACAGAAACAAATGATATCTCTTTTATTGCGGTAACATACGTTGCGCAATAATAAGAAATCTCGTTATTAGAAAGCAATTGTGTAAAAAGAACGCGTAGTCCATACAGCACAAAATATTTTTTTAAATAGTTTACAACAATATTTTTAGAATGTTTCTATGTTCGCCAGATTGTCAAAAAAATATTTCAAAAATGTTTTAAAAGATTGCATAAAAATATATTTAACAATATTTGTAAAATCTTTTAGAAATTTAGACATTTTATTTTTTGAAGCAATATTTCTAAAAGATTTTACAAATATTATTGAACATATTTGTATGCAATCTTTTAAAACATTTTTGAAAATATTCTTTTGACATGATTTGACGGACATAGAAACATTGAAAAAATATTTTTGTGAATTAGTTTAAATTATTTTAAACTTCCTAAAAAATATTTTAAATATGTGTATTTTAAGAGGTTTTTGTGCTGTATGGGAAGAGAGTTGGATATACTAGAAAAGTATGTATGTATAGAATACGATACACGTTACTTGATGCACAATTTTTGACTTCCCTGTATGTCGATCGGAGAGGGTCGATCCAACCAGGTGTCATCTATGGATCTTTCGGTTGATTACAGTTGCAGTCGGTAACCCATCTCCCATGGTAAAAAGTTGGTGCATCCATTAAGATTCACCCTGTATAATGCGTATTATAATGTATACACATACACATATATACGTATATGTAATTACAGCGCCTATTATAATTACTTATGTGGGAGTATGTACATTATGTGTATGAACGCACGCACATACACATATGTACACGCGCATTATGTTTACGAAACATATATATACCCTCAGTGTTGAGAATGAATAATACAATATACACAAACTTTTATTACATAATATTTATGTATGGTCGTGGTCAAAAAGGTTGTCCGACTTTTTTTTATAAGTTTTGGAACACACTCTGTCATGTGAGAGTTGATGGTCCCTGCTCACGGCTATAACCTAAAGTTTCGCA
>JASTWQ010000560.1:0-114655 GCA_035220615.1 Leptothorax acervorum
GCGACCCGGTACGCGTCAGCAAGTACAAGACAATTTTCGAGAAAGGTTACACGCCGAATTGGACGACCGAGGTTTTTAAAATTGTTAAAGTGCAGCGTACTAATCCCGTTACCTATCTACTCGAAGACTATCGAGGAAAATCTGTCACCGGAGGATTCTACGAGCACGAGCTGCATCGCGCGGTCTATCCAGACGTGTATCTCGTGGAGAAAGTACTTCGCAGGAGGGGTGACGAGGTTTATGTGAAGTAGCTGGGATTCGACGGATCGCACAATTCATGGATACACAAGGTCAACGTGATTTAATATATAACGACATTTATTTTTACTGTATAAAAATATGTAGAACATAAAAATATGTATTACATACAAGTGTAAAATATAAGTAAAAAAATATGTATAAAACGAAATATGAAATATGATATATATAAGTATAAAATATAAAATACATTTAAGAAAAAATATGTAGAAAATATGAAATATATAAGTATATAATATGAAATATTAAATCATTTTTTATTATTATCCCATCTGATATAATATCTTTATCAACATCATGTCCAATATAATATCTTTATTAACATCATGTCCAATATAAAACATTATATTTCATACATTGCATACATACATACATACATAATTACATTACGTTATACGTTATATTACATACATTATACGTTATACATTACGTTATACGTTATATTACATACATACATACATACATTATATACGTTATATATATACATTATGTTACAAGGGTATTCGATAATGTCCCCACGGTAACGTATCGGTCGAATCCGGTAACATGTACCGCTTGTCATCGTACGGACTCAGAGCGATTTTCGTCTCGGACACTGTACGCACTTGGTGCAGTTTTGATCTTATACACGACTGGCGACGAGTCATTTCAATCTCGTCGTTCAGACACCGCGTGTAGTCGTCGAACGTTATAGTACGCGCTACGACGTTACTCTTGACACCTTTTACTTTCTTAGTGTCTTTTTTACCATTGACTCGCAAGGCGTACATTTTCGCCCTGAGTCCGACGAATTCGGTCATGATCGCGCCGTTATTTTCGTCTTTCATCAAGCCCGGCACTTTCTTGTTCTCAAGCGGTATACCGTACGCGTTGTCAACCGGGTAATCGCTCGTATCAAACCTAACGATATCACGTTTCACGTTCTCGTACACATCCTCGCACTCTATATGGTAGATCAAACTGTCAGTGTCGGTGTACATAATTTTACATTTGTCGCTATACAGAGGAGACATGTACTCGTGATGAAATTCATACAAACATATCTTTGATATGTCGAGGATGCACATGCCTACGTAGATCGGTTTGTTAAATTTCACCTCGAGTTTGCGCATTTCTATTACAACCAAATTTTCCAAAAATATACTTCTACTATGAAAATTTGGTTTAGCGATCATTGCCTCCGCGCCGTATCTACCCTCCCAATGAGTCAATAATTTTACGTCTACATGATTACGCACATTCTCCATCGTTTTCCCGAAAACCGCGTTATTCATCAGTTTATATAAATTCTTTTCGAAATCGTTTGTCGCGCGCGTTCTAAATCGGGTGTTTAATTCGATGTAATCGCGGAGCCATGGAGATTGAGCGAATTGCAATACGCGATGTATTTTTGTAACTCGAAGGCTATGGCGCGTGCATTGCTGAAGGTTGCGATAGTGTATGACGTAGCGCTTCTTATCGCACACAGTTGCAAGGAGCTTGACATGCCGCGCGCCTGGCGGCTTATCGCGCGTCGGACAGAACGGTAGGTCAGCGTGAGCGTCGTGTTTATTTTGTGGGTATTCCAGATCGACCTCGAGAATATAACCTGTGGGCGAATTCGTATCGATCGCGCTAAAATCAAAATTCGAAACGTCGATCCATTGAAAATCGGCGTACGGTAGTGGTTGGCACATTGCCCAACCGTACAAGTTGTTTACGTCGAAATACATTAGGTACGACGATGGTTTCGATGGATCGTACGACTGCATGTACTTGTTATTGGCTCGCGCGTATCTGCCTGAACATTGACTCATTCCACCACGAATACCGCGTTCGATAAACATAACCATATCTATATCGGTTAGCAGTTCGAAATTTACGCGAGTATGCTTCAACATGGCGTCCCATGTGAAACCTGGCAATGTGTAGTAATAAGCGGGGTCTAGTCCGTAACTTTTGATGCAACTGTCACGGAAATTTTCGAAAACGTCGGCCAATAACAAGACATCTGTTTTTAAATACAGATCGTTGTATTCTCCCAAGGTTCGAATGGAGAACCGCTGCCAAACGTTCACGGCGTGCGCGTAATCACTCTCGGATACAGTGTCACCGACCAATGAACTGTAAAATGATTCGCGTGGCGGTAAACGCGTGTCCTGCAGCTTGTCCACGCAATCCACGTATTCGTAAGGAAAGACGCCTTTTTGCGTCAGTAATGCTAAATCGTGGACTGATAATTCGGAAAATTTTGAACGTACAAGTTTTAATTTGTCCTTATCGAGGAAGGATGCCAATTTCTCGAGACTAGTGTTGAGAAATTTTAAAGAATCGATGAACCGTAACTTTATATTGTTTCGCGAATCTGATTTGTCGGCGGTGTCTTTAACGTGTTTTGTGAACGAGATATATTTTTCTTTAGTTAACGGTAGTACATCGATCGAGCCTTTGAACGCGGCAGCTATTTCCTTTATGATAAAATGTGCGTCATAGCCAGATAAATTGTGAAAAACTATGGGAATGAAATATGAGTCTTTATAGTTGAGATTGCAGTTTGAATGCGCGGGACCTCTGTAACGGCCGGTCAGATGGCAATGATCGCGTACTCGCTCCTCGTCGTCGTCCGGCGCGAACGGTTTTTCGCAAATGTGGTAGTGCGTCGCGCTGTGAAACGCATGCCACTGTTCTTTCGAGAGCGTTTCCATGGGGACATTGGAGGATAAAATACCCTTTACGCGATGCGCTATTTCTTCGAGTTCGTTGGCGAACCACGCGATGCAATCCTTATCGCGGCGAAACCGATACGTACATAACGATACGTCGTACGAGCACTGCACGTAGTATCCTATGCTAAATACCTCGTGGTGTTGATATGCGTACATCAACGTTCTCTCATCCGCGTCCATCTTCTCCAGGGTGCATTCGAGATCGGCGTACACGACGAACGGAAGCCGCTCCTTCCTGTTATAGTTGCGGAAGCTCAGCCATTTGTCGTCCTCGCTCGGTAGTCGGATGGCGCAGTCGTTCATCTCACTGCAGTCTACCGTGTGCGATTGCAACTTGTCGCTCGTGTGGAAATAGTGTAGACATCTGCAAAAAAATTTGTAATTTTTACATATATCTTTTATATAAAAATATAATATATCGTATACTTCGATTTTTAAATGTATACTCACCGATCGCAAAAATATTTCATGCCATTGTGTTTGTTCACTCGCAAGCTCACGAGGCGGGACAGGTTCTTTATCCACGTGAAATGTCCCACGTTGTAGTCTCGCGAGTCTTGCACGTACAGCAGATTGACGTGCTTTTCTCTCTTCTGGTCGGTGAGCCGTATCGGTAGAACGGTTAGCGTTTTATGTCCCTCGATGGTGTAGACATTTATCGATACGTCATTGAGTCGTTCAAATGTACTAATTCCTTTCAGAGACATAGGAAACTCAATGTCTTGTACATTTAACACGGTTGTATAATGCGGGTATGAAGATTCCCGATCCACATGTTGCTCGACTGGATACAGCGCGGCGACCACCGACCACGCGAAACACGCATTGTCCATGGACCGGACGTTAATCACCGCTTTCTTCCTCAATATCCCTTGCGGTAATTCCAGGTGACATCCCGCGCGCATAGGATCATATCTGTTGATATTAATTGTAAGATCGAAGATACGCGATAGCGCCCACCCGCTATCCCGCTCCTGGAACTCTTCGAGTTTCGCCAGTGTGGGTTCGATTACGTGTCGCTCGTACCATTCGCGCATATCGGATGTACGAAAGAGAGCATAGTTATTCGTGTTCATACTCTTATTGTCACGTTTATCGCCCGTCACAAACTCACCGTTGAACGCGGTGTTCACCTTCACGCTGTTGTGTCTGTTTATAGCGTCTTGCACTTTCTCGAGCACTACACTAGCAGCGACCATCAAAAATTGTCGTGGTTCGATATAGTCTGTGTTAATCACCCACACCAGTCCGTATACGGCTTTCGAACGCGGCATCGATCTCTCGCCAAACGAGTCTTTCCGCGTTATTGCCATCGCCACTACTGGTGCCCGCGACCACCAAATCACCACCGCTGTGTATAAAACGTCTGTCTAATTGAATTCTCGCACCCTCGAGTAGTCTGACATTCGACACCAATAAATGTCTATCTCCAGGCTAGAGCCGCGGACGCTTGGCGCGACTATGCTCTTCGAGCTGTTCAACGGTTTCCTCACATCGCTGTGCCCATGTGAAATACTCGCTCAAGGTAGCGACTTGGCGCGACTGCTCCAACAGTTGGCGCGCAATTTTCTTGAGGTTTTCCATGTTTTTGAGTTTTATAGTAATGTTTTTTACATCACGTCACACCTCTACGAAGCACTTGCACGCGACTCGACCGCACCGTACACACGATCGTTTGTACTCTTGAATGTGATAGCGCATACACGTTAAATGATGAGGATCGAAGCGTGTGATATTTTTATAAGTCTCCAGCAAGATATCAAAATTATGACGCTCATCATAACCTTTATAAAGTGTTTTTGTATGGCTAGGATCGTTCACACACGCACAAGTTAGATATCGCGAGGTGTCTATCGCCACCACTTCGATACACCTCCCAATACCTGTATCAAGTTGAATGTATACACACTTTGCGTGTCCCAACGCAATACTTTCATCAATTTTGTCCGCCCATAAAGTAATATTTCCTAGTAGGGAACTGTCATGTCTCCTAAGCAACTCTTCTTCCTGTAGTATAAACTCATCTCGCAATCGTCTATACACTTCGCGTCTCACGTGATAAGGCCAATCATACGGAGATCCAGTGTCAATGATGACCCTTGGTTTGATTACACGTTCACTATTGGTTTCGCGTACACCAAGTCCACGGTCACAACATTGCACCTGCGATTCTTGTTGCACATTTGTTTGTTCTTCAAAATCCTTGTCTAAAGTTTGGAAAATATCGGAATACTTGCTCACCCATTCCATCCAGGAGAGATCATTGTTGTTATCTAAGGTGTAATATTTCGGCATGTTGCTGGAGTAAAAAAACGCGCACTTATTCACGGTAATGTCTTTCTTTCAACGTGTACAAATGGGGCACATATTGCGGGGGAAGATCACGTACAGCGGTAGTCTGCAGTTGGAGCAGGATTCTCCCGATATCGCATCTTGCAGCTCGGTTACATGCTCTCGAACAGCACACATGTCCCCGACACCCGCGTCTGCCAGTCTGATCATACACGAGGTACACACGGCTAAGGCACCACCCGTGGAATAATACATGTTTATGGCGCAACACTTTGTACGTCCGTTCAGCGCAAGGATTTCCGAGGTAGGCACTCTCCTTTCGACAGTTTCCGTCAGATCTTCTCCTGAAAGGTCACTGATGTAGTCACTGTCATCCGACAACGCGTGTTCTTCGTCAGATGATTCGTCTACTATTGCCTCGAATTCATTAACTTTCGTCTATAATTTCCATTAA
Organism: Leptothorax acervorum; assembly: GCA_035220615.1. Lineage (NCBI taxonomy): Eukaryota > Metazoa > Arthropoda > Insecta > Hymenoptera > Formicidae > Leptothorax > Leptothorax acervorum. The sequence goes on from JASTWQ010000560.1 coordinate 5,710, forward strand.
TTCTTCTTCAGGGCAACTCATTTAATTCTACTCGTAGGTCTCGTACTATCTCTATTTGCTGCACCTGCTCTTCGTCGGACGATTCGGCTAAGTCTATTGTCTCTATTTCCATTCGCTCGTCGTCGGACGACTCAGCCAAGTCTATTGTCTCTATTTCCATTTTTGTAGATTCTCATAAAAAATCATTTTCTACACCGAACACTTTGCATACACACACATAAAAACAAATCATCGAGTACCCACTTTACTTTTTTCAAGCGAACTATACTGACGCGCAGACTTCCAAATCATATACCTGTGGCTCTGACGCGCTTCATTCATCGTTATATATTTCATTCTATTATTCTTTTCTCTCTTTCCAACTGGAGCATCACGTATCGTTTCTTTCTTCTATCTACTGCATAGTGTCATCAGAACTATTGTTCTTCATATGCATTACAGAAAGGTAATATGCCTTGGACATTGCGTTCTGCTCACGCGCTATTTTGTCCACAACGTCTAGCAGCCTTGATCTCGGCGCTCGCTTTGTCATACGCGCCGCTATAACCGAATGGATCTACTGCATAGTGTCATCAGATCTATTGTTCATTATATGCGTTACAGACAGGTAATATCCCTTAGGACGGTTGAGTTCTGCTTACGCACTATTTTGTCTACAAAGTCTAGCAGCCTGATCTCAGCGCTCGCTTTGTAACGCGCGACGCCGTAACCGAATGGCGTCGCGAAATATACCCCGATAAACAATAAAGAGGACACCAGAGGACATCGCGACGTTATAATCGAGCAACGTCGCGAAACTTGTCCTAACACGCAACCCTGATAAACAATTCTTCCTAGAAAAAAAGTGATAAAGAGGACACCAAAGGACATCGCGCAGGTTATAACCGAGTGACGCCGCGAAACATGTCCCGACACGTTTACCGAAACCCTCCGATAAACAGGTCTTCGTAGAAAAAAATGATGATCATGACAGCGACACCGCGACGGTTAAGTCATTCTCATCGAGACAAACATTTTTTATCACCGATATTTAATCGTGGATATTGTTTACATATTTAATCCGCCTGAACAATGCATTCGCTTCACATTAAGCGACGTCATAATCGAATGATGCAGTGAAACATGTCCCAACACGTTCGCTCAAAACCTTGATAAACACCTTTTCTCAGAATACGTTCTAGAAGCATTAATCCCCCACCACGTCATATTTTAACAAAGGGGTAGGGTGTTGCCTCGTATACGCTCCGTTAATTTTATGCGAACGGTCAGTCTTGTACAAACGGTCGACTTGCCATAACCGAGAGTGAAAAAAAATGTACTCCGCTGCGGGAAGCAACAGTGGTGGTGGTGCAAGCATGAATTATTACGTGCCGATTCCCGAAGCTGCAACTCCATCGAATGCGAACAAGTAAGTTTCGTTTCATTTATAGAGTCTCCTATTTTATGATTTTTCCAATTTTATTATCATTTTAAGACTCATCTTGTTCTTTTTTTCTACAGCACTTCGTTGGAGCGTCGTGCGGTGCGTCTATTCAACAGACGATACGCATTGACACCTACAACTTACAAATATTTGGAAATTGGGGTCAGCGTCAGTCTGAAACCTCCACACGAATCCTCCTTTGTCGAATTGGTCCTTGGCGACAACCGAGGAAATCAAATCGCGATGTCTTCTTGGACGTAGAAGAAGCTCATCGATAGACGCACGGATTTCGAGCGACTCGTGCGGTCAGCTGTCGGTCAGTCGCTGACTATTTCGGCTCTTCCATCAGACAACCTAATATTCGAAGTTGTACAAATGCGTGACGATAAACTTGTAAAATTGTCGTCGGGCAATACTTCGTTGTACATGAAACTTGCAACTATTATGTTTTTCTTCGAACTCGAACAATGCGTCGAGTTGGTATGCTTCCAGCTATATGAGTGTGCGAGAGAGGTAGATAAGAGCCTCAGCGAGTTTGGAAGTCTTCTACGAACAAATCGTATTACAAAAAAATGCGACGCCGTGTGTTTCTTGCACAGCCATAACTATCACGATATAACGTCAATTGTAGATTGTGAACTCATAGCGTATGCTATGGATGCAATTATGTATGCTACATCGAAAGAGAAATCTTTTGATGTAGTAGATCTACATGAATAAATGTATAACACATATCTAAAATATCTTTTTTACTTATTTAATTTTCCTTCCACATCCTCCTCATCTGTTCCTTATTAGAATATTAAAATTTAAATACCGAGCGTATGATGCGCGAACAAAAGAAAGCGAATGGGATGGGTAGAGAGAACGCGAAGAGATGCGATATCGTAACTCTCACAATCAGATTACAATAACTGACCTACTGACCGACTTAACACTGCTTAGTCACACATAGTGACCCTCTATAGGTACAGAGTCTGGACATAAGCGATTATGATTGCAGCTCGGGCATCGTCGGGCGCGGACACGGGCATCCCCTAAATTAAGGTAGGATAACATTTTTTTGTAAACGCGGATTTTCCCGCGAACGCGAACGCGAACGCGAACGCGGGCGGCGGCGGCGGCGCGGGCGGCGCGGGCGGCGCGGCGGGCCCCTAACGCGGCACCCCTCCCCCGCGCGGACCCTACGTGGCCCTAACGCGACACCCCTCTCCCGCGCGGACCCTACGCGGCCCTAACGCGGCAACCCTCCCCCGCGCGGACCCTACGCGGCCCTAACGCGGCACCCCTCCCCCGCGTGACGTCAACACCCCTCACCCTACTTTGTAATACGAGACGCCGCTTGTAAAACATCCACCCCCCCCTTTTTTTTGCCCGGATGCATCATCCCCCCCCTTGTGACGTCATCCCCCTCGCCCTCGGTTACCCCCCGTCCCTCACCCCCCCTCATTGCCCCCTGTCCCGGAACCGACATAGTCTACCTACTTTCGTGCGTTAAGTTAGTTATATTCATTATTCGCGACGGGTCTGTCTTGGCTCATTTACGTTATACTATTCGCGCTGCATTCTTTACACTGTAATTACATTAACCCTCCTTACGTTAAACTCCTTGCGTTGTGATTTTGCATTGATTCATGCGCGTGATATCATTCATACAGTATTTCTTACGTTAAGTTTACGTTCATCCTACTCTTCGCGCTATAACTGTCATTGATATGAATGCATTACTTTGATTCGTGCATTCCCACCGGCGTTTATTAATAACGTCATCTTATCCACATGACATTGCTCAGATCGCGTTACATGTTTATTCTATGCGATAGATTTCTTGCGATCATAAACTTGCTTGCCGCTACTTGCGGCTTTTATGTAATATTTTATTATTCTCTTTATTTTTAGGATTAAGTATGATTCTTGCATTCTATAACATATTTGATTTATTGTGTATCTTATTGAATTACTGTGTATGTGATATAATTTATGTATTCTTACGACTTGTCAGCCTATGTACTCTCCTATTATATACTGTGTTCTGAAATTATATTCTGCTTTTCACCCCTCCGGACGGGCTGTCATTATTGACGGAGATAACTAAATACCTGACCGCCGTTCACCGTATTCAAATCATATCAGTCCGTTTTCATACTTTTTAAACAAAAAGACTACAGCGAAAAGATCCGTAATATTCTCAGCAACCGTGGTTTTGATGTTGTTTACACCGTACCTAAAAAGCTCAATCGCGTTATTAGGAAGGGGAAAGACAGATTGGACGATATGAAACAAATTGAGTTAGTTTATAGGATTGATTTTTCGGACTGTAATGCTGCGTATATAGGGCAATCTCGAAACTCGCATTAAAGAACATAAAACGGACATTAAAAAGCACGCTAGTAAGCATTCGGTAATAAGCAAACATCGGCTTGATTTGAACCATGAGTTTAAGTGGCAAGAGGCAATGATCCTACACAAAGAAAAACACTTCAAAAAGAGAGAGATTGCTGAGATGTTTTTCATCAAAAAACATAATCAGGCGATCAACCTACAGAAAGATACGGAGAAGATGACAGCAATATATGACCGACTAATAGGGGCAGTGTGATCAACCTCCATTTTGTTTTTGTTTGTGTATGATTTTGCTTATTGTGTTGTCCGCAGTCGTGGCGTACAGACGTGTCTCCGAACACAATCTATTTTATATTTTATAACGCACATAGCATGTAAGTTTTTGATACTTTTCTTTTGGTTGCGATCTCTTATACGGTTTTATTATAGCGACAAATTTTGATTTTTTAGTCTTAGATCGGACTTGCAGGCACATGTTGTGACTATGAATGCCTATGTAAGATATTATTTGTACACTTGAGAAGGAGCCGAATTTGGCTCGAAACGTCGTGTCGACATTTTTAATAAATGTGGTGCCAGTCATCGTCAATTATTTATCTATTCTTGGTTATTAATTACTGGCGAAGAAATTCCTAATCATTGTATAATATTCATATCGTAATTATCTAAATTCTCTGTCTTTGGCTTACAAACATTTAAAATTAGATATTATTTATTAAATTCATCAAGCTAGCGAAATACTTGTTATACTTGTACGTCTGTTATATGTTGTACAATTATTGTATATTATACATAGCGCGCGCGCGAACACACATTTTTTTATACTATACTTACTGAAATAATTTTTGAAAAACATTTATAATATTTATTTTCAATCATGTTGCTTTTGTTTGTGTTCAAAGAACAGTCACTGCTTTTTGCAATTGTCGATTTGTTACTTGTCTCTGAAGGTTTTGTTTGGAGAGCAATACTCTTTGGCACGGAAATTTCATTAAAATTCTGACTTTTTAATTTGTATTCTTTTAGTTGAAAAGTATTTTTGTTAGTTGGTTGCGCACTTTGCCCGCATTGAGGTGTTAGTGTCACATAGTTTTGCAATAAACAAAATTACATTAATAAAGCAATTATTAACACACAAACATATTTTATTAAATATTTATTATTGTGTTAAATATAATTTATAATTTTTTACCTGTGGTGACTGTTTCTTTGAAACTGTATATGATGTATTAGAATTTGAAATAACATGTGTATCATCTGTATATTCAATTCAATTCAAGGATACTTTATTCCCCTATTGGGTTCAAAGGGCGTTTTAAGGAACGTTCCCGAACCTTTACAAAACATAAGCATAATCTCCCAGCCTGTCCATAACACGGCGCGCGGCGTTTTGAAAGGACGTTCCCAACCCTTTACAAAATCAAAATATGTAACAACAAAACCCGGCCTTGCGATGAACGACTCTTACAATCTATACCCCCTTTCTTTCACGGATTCACTCCTCTTCCCCGTCGCCCTCTGACGAACCGTCTCTCTATCCCTCTTCTCCCCAATTCTTCCACCCTATCTCCTGCCATCCTATCATCGGCACCTCATCATTCTCTCCGTCGTTCTCCCGCAGCTCGCCGTGGCACCCGTCTCTCCACTCTCTCTCCACCTGCCTTTTTGCACAAAGAAAATCAAAAGAAACAGGCCAAAGAAGGACAAAACAACATAACCCTCTCCTCCTCTCTCTCTTCAATGTAACCCTCCCCGTTCCCCGTTCCTTCCCTTATCTTCCCCCTCCCTCTTTATCCTCTTCCTTAGCCTCTACACCTCACTCCAATCCTCAATCTCTCGATCCCATCTCACCTCCCTTCCCTCTATCCATAGCCTTTTGTTGTCCATTTTAACTTGCTTTCCCTCCCATTTCTCCTTCCTTGCCTTTTCCAAGATCCTCCACCTCATTTTAAATCCTCATCCATTCCAACCTCCCATCTCCTCTTTATCTCCCATCTAATAAAATCATTTCTAATATCGCCTCCTTGTCCTCTTTCTTTTCCAATTCCACGAAGCATTACCATCATTCTACCTATTCCTCTTCCCCTCCTCTCACCTCTACCTTTCTCCCCAGCTCTCTCCATGATCAGGTCCACTGTCCTTCTCCCTTCTCTCTTGATGATCGTCCCCCCAACCTCCCTCCAGACTATATTCCTCCTCCGCTTCTCCCTTCTCCAGCGCTCCTTTTCCTTCTTCTCTCTCTTCTCTCGCTCCCTTCTTTCTTTCTTCATTCTTTCTTCTTCCGCCCTCAAATTTGCCTTCCTTAGTAGTTCTCTGTCCTTTCTCTGCATTTTGTCTTCTTTCTTCTTCCAACACCCCTCGTCCTTGCTCCCCACCTCTCTCTCCTCCATCTTCTCCCTTTCATCCTCTTTACTCTCCCCCTTCCCCCTCTCTTCCTTTCTAACCTTTCCCATCCCCTACGTCTCCCTGTCGCCCCTTCTTTGACTATCATCCCCCCACTCTCTCCTTTGCTCTCATCAACTGCACATTCACCCATCTCATTAACCTTTCTCTCAAAAAGTCCCCCTGTCTATCCTTCCTCGCCTCCTCATGTTTTCTCTCCTTACACCCTCTCCCCTCTCCTCCTTGCCCGTGGCTTCCTGCCTCTTTCCTCATCTCTTCCCTCTTCTTCGTCACTTCCTTCTCCACCTCCCCCGCCCAGTCCACCTTTCTCACGCTTTCTTCCTCTTTATCCTCTTCTTACCTCCTCCTTTTCTCTTCGTTTATCTCCTCTCTTTCTACCTCTCTTCTTCCACCTACTTCCAAAGCCTCTTCCACCTTCTCCTCCTCTGCCCTCCCGCTTCCTTCTTGTCCTGACTTACCCCCTCCCTTCGGCCCTTTTCACCTCTTCTTTTTTTTCCAACATTTCTTCCCTCACTTCCTTCCTCGTCTTCTTCCCTTCGTCTTCTCCTCCTATTCGGCCTCCCGCCATGTCCACCCTGATCCCCCTGACTTCCTCCCTCAGTTCTCTTAACTCCTGTCTCATCCTTCTCAATTCCTCTATCAGCTCCGTCGTCCAGCCCCTCCTCTGCTCCCTCCGTTTTTTTACCATCTCTTTGCCGTTCCGGTTCGCTTACCGCACTCAGCACACACTTCTCATTGTCCTCCTTCCTCTGTCCTTCCTTCTTGCTCTTCATCATCTTCGTCTCTCTCCTCACCGTCCGCCAAGCCGCTCTAATCCTTTCTCTCGCTCACCTCTTCCTTCCGGATTTGGCTTTTCCCCTTCACTCTCCGCTTCCTTCGATCCGTCCACCAAGCCGCTCTAATCTTTTCTCTCGCTCATTTCTTCCTCCAGGATTTGGCTTCTCCCCTTCACTCTCCACTTCCTTTGACACTCCTTCCTTCAATCCTCCGATCTCTTACACTTTACTCTGTACTCTCCGCTCCGTTTGACCTTCACCTTTTCTTCTTACTACCTCAGTTGAGCAGGCATGATTTGCAGCAATTCGCAGCGCACTAACAACTCGCCTCTGAAGCACGTGTTACCATGTGCGTTCCAAAAACCTCGTGCCTCGACGTCCCGCAGTAGTGCCGACCCACTCCGCGATCGACACTCAGCGCCGTCTCGGACTCACGACCATTCTCACCGCGCCGCCCTTTCGTCGAAGAACCGCCAAAGCGTACCGCGAGTAGCCAACTCGATCGAGTTTATCTATGACCCACGGTATCGCGCTCGGCCCCCGTTCTGTCACCGCCATCACGTCTCACCTCTCACGTCCCTGTCCACTCGCCTCTCTTCTTGACATCCTAACCTCCACGTTCGCCCACCGAACTTTCACCTCCGTTCTCTATCCTCTATCCATTCCATCCTCTGTGCCTCCTCCATTCCCTCGACCTCCTCTGTGCCTCCTCCACTAGATCCATCACTTTACTCCATATTTACGACTTCCTTCCTTCCCAAAAATCGTATATCACAAACCTCCTTACTCCGAGCTGACTGCCCGCTCCGCCCGCCCAACCGGAAGTCCGTATCATCTGTACATGGTATAAATACAAGGGTATGCTCATCCCGTGTTTACCCACTGCGCAGTCAAAGTGTGACGTCACACTCGGATAGACTCTGATTGGACACTACAATTAAACGTGCGATAGATTGTGATAACAAATATTACATATGCAATGTCCTGTTCTGTGAAAGGTTGTGGCAATTATTATCGGAAAACAAAATTGCTTAACGGGAATAGCATAAAATATTTTTCATTTCCGAAAGATTTTACAATCGCAGCTAAGTGGCTTGCAGCATACGGAAAACAAAACGTTAATTTAAAAAAAGGTAAGATTTTATATTTCTTGTAAATGTACAAATGTAACGAAGTAAACTGCATATAATTTTGTTTGTGTTCAGGTATGATATGTTCCCAACACTTCGATGCATCATGCTTCGTACAGCCGTCGAAAGAAAAGTCCCTTTTCTATTCTCAGAAAAGACTGACAGAATTGAGGGCAGATGCAATTCCCATGTTACGTTTAATGTTTGACGCGCCGCAAATGGAAGCTGTTCATCGTGATAAAAGATCATTGCCATTAATTGATACATCGGATGTCAGAATCAACATGCAACGACACATCAACTTCGGAATCAAAATGCAACGATACAGTGTTACCTGCCACATTTGGCGACGATATACATGTGTCACAAGGAATCCAGTCGATCCACAATACTACAGCGTTACCATCTACATCAAAGAATGTAATTGCTCTCTTGGAGAAACTGTGAGTTACAAACTAATGTTTAGAAACTTTTCAGTTCATTATACGAAAGAATAATGTTGGTTCTTATTGTATGCTTTCAGTAATAGTGTTGAAGAGCAATTAGCGGCGACACAAAAGATGCTGCTCATGTACAAGGAGAAAGAGAGGAAAAATAACGAAAATGTGGAAGCAAAAATATACGAGATGCTCGGAAAAATATTTACTCCGGGGCAAATAAGGATGTTACTAAATCCATCTAGAAACCGTCCAACATGGTCTTCAGAAGATATAGCAAGTGCTATATCGTTACAATCTGTCAGTCCGAAAGCGTATCGATATTTAAGGAATGTGTTGCAGATACCGCTCCCTGGTCTATCAACGCTCAGAAGGTAGGCAAGTTCTGTCAAAGCAGAAACAGGTGTTATACCGTGTGTGTTCGAGTGCATGAAACAAAAAGGGGAATGCTTGAAAGATTATGAAAAACTGGTAATACTAACATTCGATGAGGTCTATTTGTCTAATAAAATTGCTATAGGTCGCAAATGTGAGCAAGTCGTTGGACCTCACAAAACGTGTCAATGTGTCATGGTACGAAACATGTTTTCCAATTGGAAACAGCCAGTGTATTATAACTTTGATGAACCTGTAACTAAAAGCACGCTCCTGCATGCTATTTCGAAAATGTATAATATAGGCTATACGGTTGTTGCTGTGATGAGTGATATGGGTTCGGGTAATATGGGATTGTGATCAGAAATAGGAATAGGAATTGCACCTAAATAATGTTACTTTCAGCATCCTGTTTGTATTGAACTCAAAGTTTTGGTAATTCTTCAGTTTACACCCCTCACCTCCGATTTTGATGAACTTAGGCTTAATCGACGCGTTTTTGCTCAAAACGACCGAATCTGGCAGAAAAAAGTGTCGCTCTGCCCCGCGAAGCGAGATATTAATAGTTAAAGTTGACGACTATCAGGTTATGAAACCTGTCATACCGACGCGATGTAGCGACTATTAACCATGCCCCGCGGCCACTTGCGCATGCTCTGTTAGCTCTGTGGCCACATGCGCATGCTCAGTGGTTGCACGCGCATGCAAAAGTGCGCGAATTTGAAACCTATGTATACTTATAATGCATGTCGCTTGACTTTGATGATGAATATGTCGCAGTCACATGGTGTACACACACACACACACACACACGCGGGGGGGTGCGGGAGGGGGGCCCCTTCGGCCCCCCTCCCGCACCCCCTCCGCCGGTAGGCAGGGTGGACCTCGCTTTACAACTTACGCGCGCGCGCGCGCGCGTGTGTGTGTGTGTGTGTGTGTGTGTGTGTGTAAACCATGTGGCTGCGATATATACATCATCGAAAGTCAAGCGATATGCATTATAAATATACATAGGTTTGAAATTCGCGCACTTTTGCATGCGCGTGCGGCCATTGACCATGCGCATGTGGCCACGAGCATGCGCATATGCCCCCGCGAGGCATGTTCATGTCGCTACCAGTCGCTACATCTTGTCGGTATGACAGGAATCATAACCTGAGAGTCGTCAACTTTAACGTTTAATATCTCGCTTCGCGGGGCAGAGCGACACTTTTTTCTGCCAGATTCGGTCGTTTTGAGCAAAAACGCGTCGATTAAGCCTATGTTCATCAAAATCGGAGGTGAAGGATGTAAACTGAAGAATTATCAAAGTTTTTGTATTTGCAGATATGCCCATCTCGTTAAGCTCGTGCGAAATTATTTCCTCGATAAGGAGTTTAACGTGAACGGAGTAATTGTAAATAAAAAAAGTTTGGAACGGATGTTAGCTATTAATGGTGAGGATTTGAAAGTGGCGTACAAAATATCTCAGTACCATTTAGACTTGCAAGGTACTGAGCGACAAAAAATACTTTCAGCTGTGTAGCTACTGTCTGATAATACCGCATCTTTATTACGATGGTGTAAGCTAAAAGGTTATCTTGAAAATGTAGAGTGGGGTGGAAACAGCACGTATTATCAAGTTGTTAAATGACTAGTTCGATATATTCAATTCAAAATCGATGTACGGCAACCATTCAGGAAAAAAATGCATACGGCAAGAACTTAGAGGAACAAAATGCAATACTTTACGAAGTGACGTCTTTCATGTACGAACTAAGAGTAGGAAGTCGCAAAAGTTTAATGTTATTTCAGAAAGGGTTCATCGTGAGCAATAATTATTTGGAACAATTATTACCGTATTTAATTGAGAAATGTCCCACGGCTAATATTGAATACGTAATAACAAATAACATTAGTGCATTACATGTGGATTAGGCCTACTGGAGATACCACAGGAAAGAAAAACGCGCTACATACTCTACCTCATGGTGGTGTGGAAATAAGTATTTTTCACCCATGCACGTGTTGGAGTAAACTTTGCGGCCCTCAGACGCCAAAACTATTTATTTTACAAAAAATGATAGACATAAATTGTAGGAAAATTTCTCTAGTTTAATTTGTTACATAACTCTTTTCATCGTAAAATGAACCGGAAAGGAGATATTGTCAAAAAACCGTTTTGAACGCCTTTTTTCAAATATGGCGGCGCAAGCGGCAAAGAAACGAGGTGGCAAAGTGAAAATTCGAAAAGAGCACCTCGAAAGCTATCAAAATGCCAAATATTAAAACTCCCGCAAAACTTTTCAGGTAACCCCCTTTCTTAGCACAAAATAACTGTACTGTGAAAAATTCCTACATTGGAAGATTGCACTAGAGTAGAAAAGAAATTTTCAATCTTATGAAAACGTTTCACTACAAGATAATACTTATTATCATGACCAATAATATTTTGAATAATGCAAACACTATAATCCTTGAAAATTATTGTATTATTTAATTTATTCAATGACAAAGTAAACTGTTTACAAAGTTAATTTCGATATTGAGAATAGTGATGAAAATCAATTGCAGGTACAAGTCCATGTTTATGTAAACCTGAAACTTGAATGAAATCTTCACTAGAAATAACAATTTTTTCCTGTAACCTTCTTTCTTCAACGTGTATTTGCTATTTACTGTAAATGTTGATTTGACTTTCTGTAAATTTATCTGAAATAATTTATATTTTCAAATGGGAAAGTTGAAAACGAATCCAAAGGATCAAATTTTTTACATCATTAAGTAAGTGTACAAGGCCATGGACATTATACGAAAGAAATTCTATACCATAATGCTCAGGAGCTCTTTGAATAAAAATTTTTAACATTAATTCTGCTTTATTAATAAGTGCTGCATTCCTACAAGAAACGACGTCTACTAAAACACGAATCGCAGAATGTACCAATAAAAAGTGCAAATACATGGCTTCATTCATGAGTCCGCAAAAAATAACAGGACCACTATACAGCAAAATTTGATGATGTTCTGTAGCCTTGAAAGTACAATGCTTTGTTGCATTAATCGGTTTTCTAGCAAATTCTTTTGGACTCTTGGCAATCTCTAATCTAGCAAGAAGAGTTTTTATTGCAGTAGATGATAGTTTTGCAGAAGCATATTTTCCATCAACGATAGCTAAGAATATTTTTTCCATAACACCAAGGCAAATTAAATGCATTGTGACGTGACGGTTCGCCGCACGTGGCAGCGCCCCGCTGCCGTCACAAGACGCGGGTTTGCGCCCGCGGACGAGCCAGGAGAGCGACCGCGAAATCTCCGGGGGGCCTACCGAGATATTAAAAAGGCGTATCATTTATTCTTTGTACTTTATTTTGTATATGATCTGGCACCTCACCGAGGCACCGCGAAAAGGACAACAGCGAAGAATGCGGAAGTCGACATCCGGGAAGAGGGACGGAGCGACGCGGGGACAACGGAACAGGACGAAAGCCGCATTGTGGGGGCACGCGATGGACACGCGTGGCACACAGGGTCGACGGGGCCAAGACAGGTCCCTGGTCTCCGAGGAGAAAACCCGGACACCTGAATCCGCCTCCGGAACATCTGAGCGGACCCGAGACGCCTGGCCAGCGCTCCCGAGGTCCGCGGAGGAGGCCCTCCCTCAAGTGGAAGCCGCCCGAGCGCCCGGTGCACCGGGCGAAAGGGGTCAGAAAATCAAGGAGAGTCGGGAGGGCGCCCGGATGGATCCCCGCAGTATCGACGCCGGTGCACGCGTAATCCGCGACGCGCTCAGTCCCCATTGGTCGCGGTGTCGAGCACGGATATCGCGCAACCCCTTGAGAGGGGCAAGCGTTCGATTTGCGCATCGAACTCGCCGCCTCGATCTCTTCTGGTTCGTCCGCCGGCATAGAACGACGTGTTCACGATCGCCCAGTTCTCGCGTCGCAGAGTCTCGCGTACGATTGTGGTTCCCGAGATCATCCCCGGCGCCTTTGACGACTTCGGGGAAGCAAGGAGTCAGCCGGACCGGTGAGGTTGCCCTCAATACAGTCTATATTGTGTGAAACGGCTGCGATCGAGCCGCGAGTGTAACTTTCCGCTCAGCCCCGACTCGCCGTTTCGCGAAAATCGCCGGACGCGACGTAACTTTTGGTGTTGTATCGAGTCTCGTAGTGTCTCGGAATTTGGTCTTTGCGATAGAATCTCGTGGAGTCTTGACCGCGTGTGGCACTTCGGTGTATTTGCGCGCACACGGCGAGAAATCTATTGCGTATTTTGGGTTGGCGGTCGGTGGCGGGCGCGAGGGGCCTCGCGACGGTTTCGAGTCGTGCGTTGTCCGGTAGTCTGGCCTCCTGGGGATCGCGACCGCGGAGGTCGGAGAAATCTCGTCAGCGGCCGAGAGCTGGTATAGCGAGTGATTGCGGATATCGCGACTGCGGGGTGTGTTCGCCCACGAGCAGGTATCGCGCATTTAGATTTCTTTGCATCTCGCATTCCGATCTCGTGTGCCTCGCGGTTGTTAAGGTAAACCGCGTATATCGCGTATTGTGATTGTTAACTTCATTAGGATTTTGCGTATTAACGGGCGTTGGCTATCTGTACTCGGGGTACACGTAGGCGTCTCCGATCGCGCGTTGGCGGAGAGTGGCCCCGCGGGGTACCTTCCCGCACGCCGCGTAGTCCAGCGCTGCGTCGTTATTTGCGTCTCGTGTAATTTATAGAATTGTTTGTCGTCGCGGAAGTGGAAGCGTTCGTTCTCGCGTAAGTAGGGAGATAATTTTGTGTTATCGCGTTAAGGGGGACGCGCGCCCTCGACGTCACGTTTGCGCTGCCCGCGGTTACCGCGAGCGACCGACGAACGACCTTTGTAACGATACGTCCTAACCCGCATCGTTGTCCCGGCTTACACCCGCCGGACACCGCCCGGCCGAACATCCGCCGGGCGGAAATGTGGGCGCGATGCGCCCACACATTTTTTAAGCGATTACGAAGCCGCGATCTCGCCGTGATAACGGCTCGAGACACCGCGGCCGGCCCGAACGGCACACCGACAAGGCCGACGGGATCCGAGCGCCGCCGAGCGCGGCCGAGCGCGGCCGAGCGCCGAAATCGAGTTGACAGCTCCGACCACGCGCTCATCGACGCACGTGCGCGCTACTGTCAACCCCCCACACCGGGAGAGTAAAATACCGTTATCTCCGCAGTATATAAACGGCGAACAGAAGGCGAAAATTGTCACTTAGGTCCTGATCCTAGACACCAGCAGTAATCGTGGTCGAGAGTTCTCAGCCACGATCCAGTGCTCTTGCTACTGCTATCCTGATCGCATCCTTCCTACCCGCGAAGGCAGAAAAACCGAGGTGGAGAGCTCTCCGTCTCGGCTGAGTGCTCTCGGTGCCGACGCATTTAAATTCCTCAGCGAAACGATACCTTTGCGATAATCCGCCCGCGACACGTCAATCCCGAGCGAATACGCCGCGACCGCCGGATACACGCTTTACGCCGCCGCTCCGCGATTAATCCCGAATCATATATTATCTGTATATATGCCGAACCGTATTCTGGAAAGCATCGCGGCGGTATTCTTGCATTGTATTATTTAGAATCATATTATACTTCATCGTACTGGGCCCCGCGCTTCCGAAGTACACCCGCCGTTATTATCACTTTGAGTTATATTATACTTTATCGTACTGGGCCCCGCGCCTCCGAAGTACACGCGCCGTTATTATCGCTTCGAATTCTATTATACTTTATCGTACTGGACCCCGCGCTTCCGAAGTACGCACGCCGATATTGGACCGCCGATAATCCGCAGATCTCAGCGGTATAATCAACGCAGCGGATTCTAGTCAACGGTTTATATCTTTATACACTCAAATACTTTAAGCGCAATAAATTGTATTTATTTTACTTTATATCGCCACTCTCACGTCTGTTGTCTCGAGACCTACCCTATTGAACCCCTGACCCGGCGAGCTAGTCCGCGTTCAATACGAAAGGCAGGTCGTTATACCTTCGTACGTCGCATTTCTTGCAAGCGAGTTCCGGAGCGCCCAGCGGGGCGCCGCCCGTGACTTCGGTCGAGAATACTCGTCGATTCACTTCTCGCGATATAAATTAGTTACTTTGCGTTATTAGTAATAAGTTAGATTTAAGTCGTTTCGCAATAAATCTGTTTGCCGATTACTATTTCTTAGTATTATATTGCCAGTATTTCGGTTCCGAATATAGCTCAAGTTCACGTTTTCTTTACAGCGTATCACTCATTTGTAATTCTTTCGGTTTCATCTGACTTGTTTACTTTTCTGTTTAATTTCTCATTCAACGATAACTCACCGGTCAGGCCTCTCTCTTGAATCAACAGACACGGTAGTGTCTCGCGCCAAGTACGCGCGGAGCGAGACAGCCGTGGCTCTATATACGCGACTCGATGAGTTGCAAGTACCCGAGATTTTTAGATCTCGATAACCAGTGAACGGATCAAGTTCTAACTACGCTTATCGTAAAGCTTGAACCAAATTTATATAAGAAAAGTGTTTTTATTTTTCCGCTACGTGCCCTACGAGCGGAGATATCGCGACGCAAAACTTGAAGCTGAAAATGTACAATTAAGAAACGTCATCGTTCTCCGTTTACTGTGTTCGCCACGGCGCGCGGCGCGGCGCTGATAGTGTCTGATTTTGTCCAGTTTATATCCTTGCCGTCATGCGGCACTAGTTCTACGCGTAGAAATGCGTTTAGTTCGATCGATCGATCACATGTAATGTGACATGAGTTACGCGAGTCAAAGTGAGGTTATGATGCTTACGATGTTTACGTGTGCGTTCAGTCGGGGCTCGTGCAGTGATAACGTGCAATGTGTGATAAACTATCGTAAGTAAACTATAACGTGCGTAATAATAAACTCACGCTCTCTCTCGCCGCTTGCTCGCTCGCTCAATCTCGTCTCTTATAGTCGATACGCCAGGTCGATTGAGCATTTTTATCCAGGTTGATGGCTAAAGTTAATGTTTTTTTATGTTTTTTGAGTCGTAGAACAAGAATCTATAAATAGTTTTTTCGTAAGTCGATGCAATAAAAAGTTATTAACAATTTATTTGTTTAAATTGCCCTAGCAATCGAACTATACATCCTATAAAAAAATGAACTAGAGAAAATTTGTTCCTCTTTTCACGACAAACAAAATGGCGTTTAAACTTTTCAAAATCTTGATTATTGACGGAAATATGTAAATTTTTATTTTTAATTTTTTTTCGTTTTTGCAAGTTTGAACAAGTTCAGTTTGAACTATTTTAACGATAAAATTGAGCGCAAGCGCGCACACCTAATTAACATGTTAGGCGTGCGCACTTGCGCTCAATTTTGTCGTTAAAACAGTTCAAACTGAACTTGTTCAAACTTGCAAAAACAAAAAAAAAAAAAAAAGAATTAATAAATTTAAAAAAAAATAAAATATAAAAATTAGTATATTTCCGTCAATAATTAAGATTTTGAAAAAATTCAAACGCTATTTTGTTTGTCGTGAAAAAGGGAACAAACTTTCTCTAGTTTATTTTTTTATAGGATGTATAGTTTGATCGCTAGGGCAATTTAAACAAATAAATTGTTAATCACTTTTTATTGCATCGACTTACGAAAAAACTATTTACAGATTCC
Organism: Leptothorax acervorum; assembly: GCA_035220615.1. Taxonomy (NCBI): domain Eukaryota; kingdom Metazoa; phylum Arthropoda; class Insecta; order Hymenoptera; family Formicidae; genus Leptothorax; species Leptothorax acervorum. The sequence continues at coordinate 22,235 of JASTWQ010000560.1, forward strand.
TGTTCTACGACCCAAAAAACATAAAAGAACATTAACTTTAGCCATCAACCTGGATAAAAATGCTCAATCGACCTGGCGTATAGACTATTACGAGCTAAAGTGAGGTTATTTATATGTGCCAAAAAAGCACGATTGTCGTATCATATATACATAATAAAATTATATTACATTGTTACGCCGTTTTACATTCATCATCATGCGACGCGAGATTAAAGACAATATACAGCACGAATGTCTAAAAGATATCGTAAAGATGTCTCTAAGATAACTTTTAGACACGTATGTCTAAAAAAAGAAATATTAAAGATATCTTTACGTCTTTTAGACATTCGTGTTATCTCGGATATTAATATCAATTAAAGATGTTAATGCTGAAAGTTGTAGCTTACGTGTAAAAAAGAAATCTTAAAGATATCTTTACGACGTCTTTTAGACATTCGTGTTATCTCGAATATTAATATCAATTAAAGATGTTAATCTGAAAGTTGTAGCTTACGTGTATTTGTTTTTATTGCAGACCTTTACTTTGATTACTTTTGTGAGTTGTCCTACCCAGTTACAGTTATGTTGATGATGTAGTGGATAATTGTGGGTGCGCACATATCGAATTTAGAGACATTGAATTTAGATGGTAAACTGCAGAATATCTAGCAGCGCCAAGTATTTTTTACAAGAAAAATGTATTAATTTTTATAAAACATGTTTATTTTGTAATGTTATAATTGTTTATAACTCTCAGACCTCTGTCTGTAATTGTTTGTAATGAAATGTTTTATTTTATTGAAAAATACATATATGAACTTGTAAACTTTGTATTTTTTAAGTACCTTGTATTCCCTTGTTGGATTAAAAAATTTTTTATAAAATTGTTATGTCCACTAAAAAATACAAATATAAACTGTATTTAAATATCTTATATTCCCTTGTTGGATTTTAATAAAAAATTTTAATTTTATAAAATTGTTATCATACATTTTTTTTCTAATTGATACAAGGTAAAGATTTTTTATCAAAGTAGTGCAACAATTATTTTTTGAGACAATATATACATATATTCCTTTTTTATAATTGGCGCAATTTAAAGATATCATTTCTCTTTTTTTAATAAATAATCGCTTGGATTGAATAAAAGGTAACACAATTTTGTGATATGTCACTTGGGTTGTACAATAATATTTTTTTTAAGTAAAGATCTAACTTGGATTTTTTCGAGGTACAAAGATAACTACGTGTACCACTTGTTACTTAGGTTTTTTCGAGGTACAAATATATTACTTCGATGTTTTCGAGGTAAAGATATTACTTGGATTTTTTCGAGGTAATAACAACCGACGTTCACTAATTTCTTCTATCATCGTGTGGCTGATATTTTCTTACCGAAACTACCACTAATTAGAATAAACCTGATTGTTTGTAATATTCCCTTCCGTTAAATTTCTGTTCAACTAAATAAACCAAACCTGTTATTTCTATACTACTCAAAAATCGGTACTTTGATTATTCACTATTATTTTAATAAACAAAACCTATTGTTCACTAAATATCTGGCGATTTATGTGAAATTATTTTGTGTCTGTTCAACGAACCTGCGCTGCCCTGCCTCTACCCTGCCCCTCTGCCGTTAGGTCGAGCCGGCTGGCCCCTCGTGCGACAGGCTTTGGTTCTCGCGATTTCACGTTAGAATAATCGAGAATTTGGTGGACACGACGGCATCGCGTCTGGCGCCGAACGGATTTATTCTAGAGTTGCCTGACTCGCGCGAGGGATTAACCCGAGAGGCCTATCACCCGACTCTCCTGGCGTTCTTTTGCTCCGGCCGAAAAAGCCGTGACAGCATATAATCGAAAACAGATTGATTAACTAAATCTATAGAAAGACGTGCAATGCTGCATTCACCTTCAGTATGTTCTCCATCTAAACACATAGCATATTCTTTGTTTGTTCGCAATCTATGATCAACACCACTAAAGACCATAACACCTTGACGAACACTTTCTTCTACAAGCCAACTTTTGGAACATAGAACTCGAGACTTATGACCCTGATGTCCTAATACAACAGCACGTGTTACTGCGTTGCAAAAAAGTAACGGAGCTTAAAAGTCAGTTTTTTCTCATTAAAAAAATCCCATTATTGTTTTTAACTTGTAGCACATCATTAACAAATGGCTTTAGAAATTCTGTAGCACTTGCAGGTTTCGAAGATCCTTTCCAAACCCCCACGATCTCTGGCTTCCTTTGAGAAATGTTAGCAATTCTTATTTGTATTGGATACAACTGAATATTGCTTTCACTATCTAAAGAAGCACCATCTATGTGAAAATCAATTTCTAAATTATTAGGGATCATATTCAAAAAAGTAATTTAAAGAATAGATTTGACACCTTCTTCGAAACTTAAATGGAGATATTGTCCTCCAGCAATATCATCAATACAACATGACGTACGAGGAGTATTCATAATCTTTCTCGGATCACTGTGAAAGTTTGAAAAACAAGAATGAGTTCGGAGCAATTTCAAAATCTCCTTAGCTTGGACATGGTTAATGTTAGTTTTCAAAAAGACAGACGCAAGCTGTTCTTAGAAATCGTTTTCCTTTGCAGATACCAAAGAATTTTCAAGTTCTTCACATTGATTTTCATTTTTAATTGCCAAATCGAAAGTATTTGGCTCAAATTATCGTACTCCATATCATTATTATTATTCGACAAAAAGCTATGAAAACATTCTATGTTTTAAGGTTCCTGCAGAGTAGACGAACTGGTTGAATCATTTACTTCAAGAACATGCTCTTTTTCATTAGATTTTGAAGGCATTTGAGCAGTATTTATTATTTCTATACGTGAAACGAGAACTGTACGAGTTAACTGCTGTCTATATCCAATTGAAACATTATAAATAATTTTACGAGAGCGTATTTTCTGTAATTTATAAATTTTATTGCAAATTAAACACACTACAAAATTAAAGCTACAAAATTTAAAGAATATTTGAAAATAAAAATCAAATTTGTGTGTTGAGGTTATGTAAAATTTGTACAACTGCATGCAGTATTTTAAGATATATATAATATACGAGATATAATACAAAACTATGGTATAAATACAATAACTGCCCTTTCCAGTTGAAATTGAAGTATTTATGTTATAACGGAAACCTTGTTAAGCGGTATTCCAAAAAAGTCTCTTCGAGTCGAGATGCGTTGGATTGCACGTAATATCGTTCGCACGACAGCTCGTACTAGCATTGTGCTTGCAGAACGCTAATTGATGAAGAATACTTACCGTGATAGCACCGTGCTAGCGCTGACTGCTTTATTGATTAAAAGTGGTACAGTGACAGCATAGTGTCTGCATAACATGCTGAGCACAGCGTGCGCTATCATGCTAGCACGCTTGGCTATCGGGGATTCGATAAAGTGCAACCGTTCGCGTGAAGGTGAGTGCTGGTTTGATTTAATTTATCTGCAAATCTATATCAGATGACACAAATACCCGAGAAAAAATTATTAGATATAATCACATATGATTATATAAAATCGACATTAGATATAATTAGACATAAAAAATGGCCCGATATAATTGTATATAATTATATATAATATCACATATAATTATATGATCATATATAATTATATATAATAAAATTAGGCTTCTTTGGGTTTTATTTACTAAAAGTGTGCCACTTTATTATAAGAGTAAAGAGTTAGAGTGGACTCCACAATACAACTAATACAAAAGTTATGCCGTGATTTATATCACTTGGCGCGAGACACTCTGTCGTGTCTCTTGACACCGTATTTATACCATTGTTGGTCAAATTTTAAATACGAGAAACAGATCTCAACGGATGCCATCTATCGGATAATCCGAAATTAAAAATGTAATATGTGTTCATATATGATTATACAGGGTGTCCCAAAATTCGCGACTTAAAATACTATAGCAAGAAAGTTCTCAAAAAATTAAGTAAAAAAGTTATTTGTAAATTTTTATTCTAAACAGTAGTTTTTGAGATATAAGAGTTTAAAGCTAGCCAATTACAGACTAGGTTTAGACGGACACCTGTCCATGAGTCGCGCGTGCGGTAGTATTAGGGTGCATTCGGGGAGCACGCTATTAGCATAATTATCGTCCAAAACCGTTCGAGGTGACGCTTTGTGGCGCTATGATATACGATGATGACGTCACTCTAAAGGCAGCGTGACGTCATCACTCGCGCTATTTTCGCTATTATTTTCGAGGTGAGGCACGAAATGCTATTGGCGCTTATTCTCTCCTCGAACACTTGATTGCGTATAGGGGCTGCTTTCAGAATACTGCAGATAACGAAACGTAACCAATGTCAATTCCAACAATGGACCAAGGACCAAGTGAAGTTGAAATTAATCTGTTTGATGAAGAAAAAAGAATAAATTATTCTATCAAATTGTCTCCAGAAGATGCTGCGCGTGCAAAGAATGATAAATAATTGATGATACAGGTTATGTAGGTAGTATTCTATTTGCTGTGTAATTATGATCAAATAAAAGTTGTAGGTAAAATAATGGCATAAAACTCAATAAATAAAGGTAAAATAAAAAACTCGTTTATTATTCACACTTGGCACTCGCACAACTCGCATCATTGACTATATTGCAATTATATTCTAAAACTACGTTCGGGAAGCTTGCTATCGCTATCGCACTATTGGCTCCCCGAACGTAGTTTATAGCGTTTACATTTATAGCATTAATAGCGTCTCCCCGAATGCACCCTTAGTGAGCGCGCACTTCAGCATGCATACATTGCATACTGACATTGCATACAGACTTTTTGATCCCGAAGAATATTATTCAGGCATGAGTCACGTAAGAGGAAGCGAACCGCGACAAATCCACGTCGAAGAGGTCGACAGGGAAATCGATCGTTTACGCGACGAATCAAGCCGCATGGACGCGAGCGCACAAAGAGATACGGGAAGATCTCCCGCCCAACAACCGGACGATGTAAGGGCTATGTTACACGATATGATAAACGTAATGCGCGAAATGCGATTATAAATAGACACATTACGTGAAAGAAGGCAACCGATAAGCCCGATCGCCGATGAGCGAGACAGGCACGACTGCGATAGACTGAACATGTCGTACGCGCGCGTTTCAAAGGATATCCGAAACCAAGCAGAACACGCAATCGGATATTTGAGATTAAAGGAAGCTCGAGACATGATCCCCGAATTTGACGGTACTTCAAGCAAGGTCCAAGAATTTTTATTTTTAAGCGCACTGTCATACGCGATAAAGAATATTAACCCTTTGGAAGAAGGAACATTATTAGAGGCAGTATTATGCACAAAACTTAAAGGAAGGGCAATAACAGACTTCCAAACGCAAGAAATTCAGGATTTCCGACTATTTGAGTCACTTGCCGCGATAATTTCCGACTGGTTTTCCGCGGAGCAACCGATACGAGATTAACGCCCGACACGCGGTCGCGATGGCGGATCGCGCGGACAACGCACGTGGTCTCGAGAAAACCGTTTCTCACTTCCTAGATGGAAAGGCGTCCGATGACTCGTTCCCTTCGGTGAGGATGAACCGTGGATGAGTGCGCTCCGTGGTGCATCCCGTCGAGAGGATCTTCCGTGTAGGCGAGACACCGTCGGTCGACCGACAGCCGTCCGTGATCTCGGCAACAACGTCCGTCCGGGCGGGCGAGGATCTGCCGGATCGTGCTCGAGGGGCTTCCCGAGAGGCGCCGGGTTGAGGAGGGTCGAGCGATAGCTTCCTGTTAACGTCCCTGTTCGATTCACTTGTTAAACCGCCACGAGTTCACTTGTAGAGAAACTCCGAGAGAGCCTAGGCGAGATAACCGTATCCGATCAAGCTATCCGAACTTTCCAGCGAGAGTGGGGGCGTCCCCGCCGGTTGCGCGACACAGAGCATGCGAATCACCCCGAGAATCGCTCGATCAACGCTATCGATAGATCGACCGGTCGGGCCGCGCCGAGCCAATGAACCGCGAGGAAACAGAAGTCACGATTTACGCAACACCGACAATTAAAAAAAGAATTAGAAACCTCTTATCTCAGCCGAAAAAAGTACCACTCACTTACAGTTAGAGTTTAATACGCTGAAACAAAAGCAAGGGGAAAGCGCGCAATCGTTCGGACTCAGAACAGATAAGCTAGCCATGGAGCAATATGAATCTATGATAGAAAGAAGAAATTATGCACCCGAAGGAAAACGAATTATATTAGAAACAATACAGCAACAAGCATTGAAAAACTTTTAATTAGGGCTACGAGAGGACATTAAAATACTCGTGCGTTCCCAGCAGTACGCTACACTGCAAGAGGCAATTACAGGAGCAAGCGCGGAAGAAAAGGTGAACGGACCAAATGAAAATCCGCCGCGTTTTAGAAATGACAATCCATAATCTTCACAAACGCGTGATAATAAAACAATAATCCAATGTCAGAAATGTAATAAGTATGGACATCACGGACGCGAATGCCGTACAATCCGATACGCGAATCAATTTTTGTTGCCAAAACTAGGTAAGACATCCCGCGTGAATACGGTAGATAAATACTGTCTATACTGAACACACCACAATAATATCCGAGGACAAAATAGAAATAATAATTACAGAACAAACACTCGAAAAAAAGAGGAATAGTATTATAATTTCCCGCCGAGTAGCGATGAGGAGGACAGAGAAGAAGCGAAGCAACGTCGACCTGCTATCGAGTATCAAGTTTCGCACCTGACTAATAAGCCGCGAATGAATGCAGGGCTGAATCTAATGACTTTACCAATAAAAGAAACAAAACGCGAAAAAATAAATTTATTGTTCAATACAGGAGCAACAATATCCTTAATTAAGGTCAAAAATTTGAAAGGCGAAACGCTGATAGAGGAAGTCAGCAACACTATTACGGGCGTAACCGGGCATAAAGCTTATACAATTGGAAAGATTAAAGTTACAATTAATTTAATCGACAGACAGATGAAGCATACGATATATGTTGTAAAAGACGACTTCCCGATAGAATACGACGGAATTTTAGGAATCGACTTTATAAAGAAACAACAAGCTTCCTATAGCTATGAGACGAATCAAATCAAGATAGGTCAGAGTACTTTGAAACTATACCCGTATAAAAGAATCAATCTAAAACCGCGTAGCGAAACCATAATACAGGTAGCTACCCTTACGAATGCAATAGGAGTAATCAAAGCGGACGCGAAATTATGCCTGGAGTCTTTATAGGCAACTGCCTAGTACAGCCAAAAGACTTTCTATGCCCAGCAAGCATATTGAATACTACTGAAGAGACGGTAGAAATGTTAATGCTTCAAGTAGAAATAGAGGAACTCAGTCAGGAGAGGGCAACAGTAATAAACATCATTCAAATGGAAAATGAGAAGGAATCTATTCCGCGTAGCGAGAGAGTAAAACAATTATTACGCTCAACATTTAAACGAGGAAGAAAAGAAAGCAATAATAGAAATTTGCAGAGATTTCAGCGACGTACTGAACTTGGAAGAAGAACCCCTGACGTACACGGACATCGTCGCGCATCAAATTACTACAAAGGCTGATAGCGCACCGTTCAACATTCGACCGTACCGCTTGCCCGAAAAACATAAAGCCGAAGTAAATCGACAAGTAAGAGAGATGTTGAAAAACAAAATAATCCGACCCATCACGAGCCAGTGGAATGTGCTGTTGCTGGTAGTGCAAAGAAGGCAGACGCATCCGGGCAACAAAAATTAAGAGTGGTAATAGATTTTCGCAAATTAAATAATCTAACCATCGGAGATTCTTTCCCAATACCGAATATAACGGACATTTTGGATCAATTGGGGAATGCTAAATATTTCACCACATTAGATCTCGCATCGGGATATCATCAAATCCCAATGGAAGAGAGCGACAAAGAAAAGACTGCTTTTTCCACACCATATGGGTACTTCGAACATAACAGAATGCCCTTCGGATTAAAAAATGCTCCTTCAACTTTTCAACGAGCAATAACTGCAGTACTAGCCGGTTTATTAGGATTAAAATGTCTTGTATATTTGGATGACATTATAATATACGGAGCGGGTCTACAGGATAAGGATAAAAGACTTATAGAAGTTCTAAAAAGGTTACGAAAATATAACCTGAAATTGCAGCCCGACAAATGTGAGTTCCTTTGATGGCCGGTCTACAATGAGTTGTTAGTCGTTAGTCAGATGTCGGAAGCGAGTCGGAAGAAAGTCGTAAGCGTGTCAGAAGGCAATCGGAAGTCTGTAATCGGCGGTCATAAGCATTGGCCAAAATCCAATGCTTCCGACTATGACACGATTAGGTTATGACTGACCAATCAGAGAACGACGTGTGTCCGCCATTTCTGTCAAGAGTGTCGAGAGACAATTGGGAGGTTAGGAGGTATTTTTAGTTTGGCTGTGATTGCGCTTACATCTGTTGTAACTGTGGACGTAAGTAAGATAGAGGAAAACGTGTTGTAAAAGGCTATTGTATGTACAATAGCCTTTCACGACACGTTTTTCTCTGTATTCGTCCACGCTACGATAGATGTCTTGTTATCGGTTATCAGCCTAAACACGGTGTTTCAACGAAAATGGAATTCACGCAAGAAGAGATTGATGATTTGGAGCTTATCAACCTCGTTGAAGCAAACAAGTGCCTATATGCCAAGAATACACGAGAGTTCAAAAATGTCGACAAAGTCGAAATACGGGCTCAAATAGGGGCTATTCTGACAAAAAGAAGAACAGGTAAGTTAATGTGAAGTAGAAATACAGAATTTGTTAAGTCAGGTCTTGTCATGACTTCTTTTATACTAGGTGAACAGGCCCAGAAACCATGGGAAAGCTTGAGGAATATGTGGTCCCGTCAACATAAAAAATATTATGCACAAGGACGATCAGGGTCAGGTGCCAGCCAGGATTCCCAGGAGTTTCAATATTATGGCGAAATGTCATGACTTCTTTTATACTAGGTGAACAGGCCCAGAAACCATGGGAAAGCTTGAGGACTATGTGGTCCCGTCAACATAAAAAATATTATGAACAAGGACGATCAGGGTCAGGTGCCAGCCAGGATTCCCAGGAGTTTCAATATTATGGCGAAATGTCATTCCTCATCCCACATTATACCCCACGGCAGTAAGTACAGTATATTTATTTATTATTGTGTTTTTGAGGCTATGTACAGTATTTATTATGTCTTTAGAACAAAATCAAACATGAAGCGACCTTCATCATCCACTCCTACTTCCAAATCTAGTGGATCTAGTGGATTCCAGCCGATAGTCATTAATATACCATCAAGTCTATCTAGGACTGAGGAACGTGACTCGAATACTACGCAATGTAATATTAGAGAGAAGGATCTCTCTGGTAATATAGATTTGCATGAAAGTATGTCAAGTGGTATGTATTTTGGATGAAGATGTTTTAGTAAGCGCTTTTCAATGTTCTTAGTCATTCTTTACTCATTTTTCAACAGATGACAGCTGCTTCTTATCACTGCCAGTAGAATGGCCAGTACTGCCAGTACCACAGCCAGTATCACAGCTAATAACACAGCCAGTATCACAGCAATCAACGAATGAAATCCATACTTCTGACACTGATGATTGTGTTCCTTTGTCTCCTATAGCAAGAGGAGTACTGAAAGAAGTACCTTCTAACAAGCAAACTTCTTCGCAACAGAAGTTTAAACGGACCAATAACAATGAGAAAAAAGTTCCAGAGCCAGATCAGTTCTCCAAGAAAAAGAAGACGGAATTTGATAATTTTTTGAGTGCTATGTCAATGGAGAAAATGGTCTCGCGTGTTGAAGATGTCTTTGCACGCAAATCTGCTACACAAGTTTCTTCTAATCTTGTTGATAAAGAAGCATCAGCCGCATGTCAGAATGCATTTCTGTTGCTCTAAAGAAAGTTAAGCCTGAGAAACAATTGCCTTGTATGATAAAAATTTTGGAAGTAATTAACCTCTTTTGTAGTGAGCAGTGATTAGATTATTTTTTTGTCAACATTGTGATATAATGTTGGCGAAAGAACAATAATATCCGTTCTTCTAAGTTCTTCTGTGTTTATTTTTTTCAGTTACATTATCTGCATATACATATAAATGTGATATGTGTGATTAAATGTTTATTATTATTAAGTAATATTATAAAGTAAATTAGATTTTTGTGCCAAAGATTTCTTTAATGTGCGTTCTCTTTTTTTAAAATGTAATTTGTGTACGAGTTTTTGTTTAGCACAAATGTGATATTATTTTTATTTTTTAAGAAATATAATACTGACGTTTCTATTTGACGCATGTAATTTATGTCACATTTTATAAGTCATTTATAATACACATGTATGTACTTATATAGGAAGAACTAATTGCAATAAGAAATGTACCAATTAATAGGGGTCCTATATATTTGTTATCTCTCTTCTGTACACTCTAAAGATGGACTACAAGCAAGCTATTCAACTTATAGCCGAAAGCGAAGGGAGAGAAGTACATATGTTTTGTATGGTATTTATTGCTTTTTATTTTACACCTTGATATAAATCATGATATTAAAACAAATTATTTACAAATGTAAGTAAAAAATATATTAGTAACTTAATTTCAAATCCAGAGATAATATAAAAAATACACAGAGTTATTATACTGTTACATACATTTATATCTGACGCTGAGTAGTAGAATATTACATTTCTTTATAAATTGATAACATCAATACAGACATTACATAAAATTACATATGCAAAGAATATATAAAGAATTTTTTTTTATATTACTTGACACTAAATATTACTGAACAGTAAATATTATTTAATATACTATAATATATTACTTAACACACTAAAATGAGCAGCATATATAATTAATACTGAGAAAAATAGTACAACATCACATTTGTACACATGTCTTTCATATGAATTTACACAAGCAAGCAAGTTCCAAAGTCAGATCAATCCTTCAAGAAAAAGAAGACGGAATTAGATAATATCTTTAATTCAAATAATACATTAATGGAGAAAATAGTCTCACGTTGTGAGATGTAATATGTGAGATGTAATATGTGGGGTGTAATAATGTGAGTACGCTGCCATCCACCACCCTAAGATTCTCCCGAAGTGGGAGACGGGTGATTTACGCATGCCCATCGATCCGCGTTCACCGATGATCCGTGGGACTGAGCGAGCCTCGCTCTCTTTCGTTCTGGGGGCTTCAAGCGATACACGTATCTGAAGGGCTGAGGCAGCTAATCTAAAAGTCCTTCGGTTGGAGACTGACTTCCGGATCTTCGCACGGTCCTCGCACCGCAGACGTTGGATCTTGGCGAATACCGCCCAATGTAATCTCAGCAATCGAAGGAGACGAAGCCGAGAGCCCCCGGAACAGGCGAGAGGGCCAACGAGGGAATCGCAGCGAGGCACATTCCACAAGCACACATCTGAGTACCTCACTTTTACGGATCTAAAACACGGCCGGCCTGTGTGCAGCCATAACGTAATAGTTCGAGCGCCGTGTAAGCCAATCCGTATGCTAGTTGATACATTGTGTGGGTCATAAGCGGTTTCGTGCGTCTTTTCCCGGTCTTGACATGCGCTTGTATAATTTATATATTTGACCGCTTCTCCATGAGGACAGAATAACGAGCGCGACGCGCGTGTGCGTGGATGGATGAATGCGTGTGGATGTGTGAAAGCACTCGCGGATAAAAATACTGCTGCAGTAAAGCCCCGGGACTATCATTAAAGACGCGTTTATAATAGCGATACAAGTTGAATTCTATGTTACCCATTCCTGTTGTGGAACTGAGCCGTCGTGAGATCGAGAAAGTAAGAGCAACCTTACAACGTGTTGAAGATAGCTTGGCACACAAATCTCCTATACAGGTTTTCCTTAATCTTGTTGATAAATAAGTAGCAGCCATATGAGAATGCATTTCTGTTGCTGTAAAAAAAGTAAAGTCTGAGAAACAATTTTATTGTATAATAAAAATTTTGGAAGTAATTCACTTCTTTTGAATTGAGCAGTAATTAGATTATTTTCCAAGAATTATAGAACTGATGTTTTTAATAGCATATTGGAACATTTAAACAAGAACAGTTTATACTTACTTTATTTACGTTTTTCAGTATACTAATATTTAACTATAGGCCGAATAGCTTGCTTGTGTAAATCCATGCTTAGAGTGTAAGTCAAAATATTGTGCATCCACCCTTTACCGTCAGATATTGAGCCTGCAAAACAGGATTTCTATTAATAAAATAAGATTAATACAATAAGACTAATGAAATAAAATATCGCTATTTGGATAGGATTAATATGTGTACATACATACCATAGTCACCAATATCTTTCCATTTAAAGACATAATTTGCATCACTGCACAGAAGACAAATATTTATATAGGACCCCTAATAATTGGTACATTCCTTAGTGCATATTCATATTGCCACTGAACCTCGCCGTCTTCAGTAAGAAAGTAATCCCTTAGTTTGTCTCTTTGAGTAATAGCTGCCCGAGCAGGGTTGTTTCCTCCGAACCTGCCAATTCATTGCAGCATACCTTGGTGTGAAGCTCGAGCTCTCCATGCTCCATTTTCCAATGCCTCACCATTCGGCCCATCTCCATCAACAAGGCCTGCATTCTGATACGTACGTTGTATAGGCAGTACGTCAGTCTCACTTCCAGAAGGAAATTGTGCAGGCAAACGATGGCCATGACAATTACCTTCACAGTCTCCAACTTACATCTTATGGAATTTTGTAGAATGGCCCATTTTGAAACAAGAATGCCGAAAGCATTCTCAATCACTCTGCGAGCTCTAGAGAGTCTATAAATAAAAATTCTTTGAGGCATTGTAAGAGTAGTGAGACCAGGGTACAATTCAGCAATATCCCTATTTTCTTGCATATTTTCTGCCCTTTCATTATCACTATTTTGACTGTTGTCTATTTCAACTGTTGGTATTTGTGCGGCAGAAGCTTGTTGCTCTTGTCGGCGTCTCTTTGGTTTCGAGTAGGGTCGCATTAAATAAGTTTTAAGTGGGAAAGCTTCATCGCCCACGAAGACAAATGGGAAGGGATTATCGGTGCCAGGCAGGGGTTCTGGATGAGGTAATTCAACCAATCCTTGTTCCAAGCTGGAACCAAAGTCGCTATGCATCCACACTGCACCGTCAGATACTGAGCCTACAAAACAGGATTTCTATTAATAAAATAAGATTATTAATACAATGAAATATCGTTATTTAGATAGGATTAATATGTACCATAGTCACCAATGTTTACCCATTTAAAGACATAATTCACATCACAGACTGCCATAAGAACAATGGAAAAAAATTTTTTTGTAGTTAAAAAACTGAGAGCCTGAGTTTTTTGGGGCCTGAATCCTGATATGTTTTCCGTCGAGTGCTCCTATACAGTTAGGAAAATTCCACCTTTCATAGAAACCATCAGCTACATTACGCCAATCCTCCCTTGTCATGGGTGGTAGATATATTGGCTGAAGAGCTCTTATAATTGCATTACATGTCTCTGGGATAATCTTATAAACTGTTCAGCGACCAATGCGGAAAGACCATTTCTTCGACCACACACTATCAGCGTGAGCAAGATATCTAAAATAACGGGAAAAGTATTGGCTAAACGATCTGTATTGATAAAGAAACTTATTGTCCTTATTTACCCAAGAGTGACAGCGAGTCTCAATTCCGGTGGAAACGGACGCCTCATGCTACGTGTCAATAAATACGGATATGTTTTTTCTAGCAGCCAATTAAACTGGTCAGGAGTCATTCTTGTATACTTGTAAAATTCTTCATGATCAGTAGTCTTTAGTTCTTGAAATAACTGTAAAAAATCTCCTATGTCAGGAAAATGATTATTCAATGGCCGACGCCACCATCTGAAAAAACAATAACGTAATGAAATGTGATAAGATTGCAGTCAAAAAGACGAAAGTAATGCTCAAATTAGCAAAAATTATAGTGATCAAATACTAGCCTTCTTTCTTGACCCCGTCGTGATTTCAATACTCCATACACGTTCAAAGTGTATGTACAGCATATTAGCATCAATGTTAAAATTAATAACAAATCGTCTTCTTCCATCTTGTCACAATTTTGCAGAATAAACTTTTTTAAATTTAAGTTAAGTAAAGTTGAAAGGAAAACTTTGTTACAATAATCGCAAGAGAACGACCCTTCTTTCCGCCCACAAGTCCGTTTGTGCTGTATTCAAAGATCTGTCTTTGAAGCTCCTTATCGCACTGATCGTACTTGTGAAGTAAATATACGGTACACTTCGCGGTTATTTTGGCACGTGTTATCCCTTGTCACGTTGCTAGGTTAAGTACAAATATGCAGTCATGGCGCGCGCAGCACCTCTACCTTCCGCCATGAAAACTGTCTCATCTCTGATTGGTTACATTACTATCCTAAGTCATAAGTCGGAAGCATTGGATTTTGCCAATGCTTATGACCGCCGATTACAGACTTCCGATTGCCTTCCGACACGCTTACGAATTTCTTCCGACTCGTTTCCGACTCGTTTCCGATGTTTCCGACATCTGACTAACGATCACTAACAACTCATTGTAGACCGGATTTTTTAACTAACGACTTATGACTTCCGACTTACGACCTACCGTGCTATGATTATGACTAACGACTCATTGTAGACCGGCCATGATAGAAAATTATAGCTACATAAACCAATAATCAATTATGACAAGAATCTTACCTAGATGGTCCATAATGATTTTTCACATACTGAATAAGATCGTATCGCGAGATACTTATGATATTTTTACTACGCCCCAGTATCGTTCGTCCTAAAGATGTATATTGTTTACGAGAGTTTCTTTGCTTACGACCACGATCGCAGCGTTACGATAGATGTAGACGCACCTTAATAACTCATACGATAACTATCACAACGAGCGTTACGATCGTCGTAATGAGCTTATTACGATCCATCGTAACGCTGCAATCGTGGTCGTAAGCAAAGAAATTGTAAACAATATCGCGCAAAGCCCGAGTCGAACCAGCCGCGTAGGTCATCTCGCTCCGCGCTGTCACACACCGCCGGGCCGCGGGGCGCCGGCAGTGCAACTGCACTCAGTACACCAAGTGCACCGCTGGCGACACTTTGTTGCTCTAAAATGGTAGAGTCCCTCTAATCAGAGTCGCGACCATAGACTTATATAGATAGACCGGCCCCTGCCGTGAGAGCACGCGTTAGAAGATCGACGGTGCAGACATAGCCGTGGTGGTCGGTCCTCTCTCTCTTCTGATCGACTTAGTCGAGTCGTCTATCCCCACCAAGCGATCAGAAGAAAGAGAAAGTCGAGTCGTCTATCCCCACCAAGCGATCAGAAGAGAGAGAGGACCGACCACCACGGCTATGTCTGCACCGTCGATCTTCTAACGCGTGCTCTCACGGCAGGGGCCGGTCTATCTATATAAGTCTATGGTCGCGACACGAGAGAGCAACTTTTGATTGGTCCAGGATTTCTGGCAACTCCCGCCGATATTTAAATTATGGAAATGGCAGTAACAGTAAAATCGCAATAAAAATTAGAAATAAAAACAAAGTCTTCCTCCGCCAGTAAATAAATTCAAAATAAAAGTCGTTATTAGTCGACCTGACTGGCCAAAAATCCAATATATTTAATTCACGACGTTTCGACTGCAATTCAGTCCTTTTCCAGTGAGAATTACAAAATTAAAGCATCCGCAAACAATCCAAAACGTCGTTGACATTGTGCCCTAACTACGTCATACGAACGTAAAGCTAAAAATTAAAAGTCGACATATCGACAGTGAGAACAAGAGTCAAAAAGATAAGTCATAAAAAAGTTAATCATAAGTCAAAGTTAAAAATACAAATAAAATAAATACAATTAAAAAGGCTTACAATCAAGAGCGTCAAGAAAAAATATAAACGAGGTGTAACGTGAAAAGAAAAACGTCGCAAGCCATATCCGAGAACACATCCCAACAGTATAACAGTCAAAGTCACACTGAGAATAAAAGCCCAAAGACAATAAGTGTTCCCAAATAAAAACGAACAGAACGAAAAGCAAAAAGTGCAAACTAAGTGGCGCTAATAACCCGTTCATAAGTCCCAGGTAGATTTTCAGTGTCTTTTTGAAGATTGATTGTGCAATCATAGGTATTTTTTGATAAAAAACATTTCGGAGATTTCTCTTTTCTTAAGATGCCTCTCCTTATATAAAATCTTAGGTTGATGCCAATTAAAATTATGATTGTAAGTGAGACGGTGCTTACTGACAACGGAATGATTGTCAACATTCTTAATATCACGAGAATGTTCCTTAATGCGTGTCTCTATGTGCCTCTTAGTTTGTCCAATATATGTGGCATTACAATTTGCACAATCAATCTTATATACCAACTCAGTCTGTTTAAGATCTTGAAGCTTATCTTTTCCTTTTTTAATAGCACAATCTAATTTCTTCGGAATAGTGAGAAGTACTCTAAATTTAGGGTCACGCATTGTACGGCCAACATCACCGCTAAGACCTTTGACATACGGTATAGTAATAAATTTTAAAGGATCTTGGGTTGCATTGTCACAGCTAGAGTTATTACTATTATTATTTCTATTCTGTAATTCGTGAAGTCGGGCATTAATGTACTTATTAACAACTTTTGTTGGATAACAATTGTTAGAAAGGATCTTTTTTATTTCGATTATATTAGAATTGTGAAAACGAGCGTCAGACAAAAGAATAGCTCGGTCAACAAGATTACGTATAATGTTAACTTTATATTTAAGAGGGTGGTTCGAATAATAATTTATATATCTTCCTGAGAAAGTAGGTTTCCGATACCAATTCGTGAGTAAAACGTTTCCCTCTCGAATCACTGTAGTGTCAAGAAAACTTAAAAAACCATTATTCTTCAGTTTGTAAGTGAATTTTAATCTAGAGTGATAACAATTGAAAACATCCAACAACTCATCAATCCCCGACCTAGGAACTATCACGAAAATGTCATCTACATATCTTTTAAAAAAGGAAATATGAAAACTGAGTAACCGCAAACAATGTGTCTCCAAATCATCCATAACGATGTCAGCTAAAATAGGAGAAAGAGGAGAACCCATCGGACTGCCGAAGATTGGCTCATATACCTGACCATTGAACGTAAAACTAGTAGAACTTAGAATTAAATCAACAGCAAGCAAGAATTGAGGAAGGCTCACAATTCTAATATTATCGAAATAAAAAAGATCCTTTCTAACAATTGTTATCCAACGAAAGTTGTTAATAAGTACATTAATGCCCGACTTCACGAATTACAGAATAGAAATAATAATAGTAATAACTCTAGCTGTGACAATGCAACCCAAGATCCTTTAAAATTTATTACTATACCGTATGTCAAAGGTCTTAGCGGTGATGTTGGCCGTACAATGCGTGACGCTAAATTTAGAGTACTTCTCACTATTCCGAAGAAATTAGATTGTGCAATTAAAAAAGGAAAAGATAAGCTTCAAGATCTTAAACAGACTGAGTTGGTATATAAGATTGATTGTGCAAATTGTAATGCCACATATATTGGACAAACTAAGAGGCACATAGAGACACGCATTAAGGAACATTCTCGTGATATTAATAAGAATGTTGACAATCATTCCGTTGTCAGTAAGCACCGTCTCACTTACAATCATAATTTTAATTGGCATCAACCTAATAGTAGGAGAGCCGGCTGCACAAAACCCTCCCTCATCGAACATCCGGCTGAATTTTATTCGAATCGATAGCTTTTTTAGTGGTTAACCCTGTGCCGGGTTTTATATGCCCTGAAACTTGACCGAAGTGTTAAAAAAAAGGCCACTTCCGGTATGATTTTTTGAGATGAAACCCCCTTAAAGAACATCCGGCTGAAACTTGTGCCAATCGATTCAGGATGTCAAGCACTTTGATAAAAAAATATGCTGCCACCCCCCACCTTGACAGGAACCATGGCAGCAACCCTTAAACGTGACATATTTTCGTACCGTACCTCTCTCACAGAACATCCGATTTTTTTTTGTTTTAAAATGTAGCTTAAAATGTAACACATTAACAACGCCAGTGATTATTAACCAAATTGAGAATTTTAATCGACGGTACAGGCAATCACGATATACGCGTTTTTAAGATTTGAAATTTATTATAAACTAATAAATTTTTAACGATAAGCTTACGTCACTATGGTTCCACGGAGATCCAACTCCATTAAGAGTTGAAGATATACTACTTATAGAGCATAGGGATAGTTCCGACAGCGATAGCGATTTAAAAAATCCTCGTTATTTATATTAATTTTTTATATCCCACTTTTAAGATTTTAAATACAAAAAAAATAAGAATAAAAGATTAAATAAAAAAAAACGTGAATGTTATATGAACTTACCTTGTTTCATTCCACACCTCTACCCCAATGTACGCGCAGCTTGTTTATCACAAACTATTTTTGCCACAAAATATTCGATAGGAATTTTCGCGCTAGTATGGGCGGTATTCATAGTCGGTTCTTAAAATCGTTCTCGTCGAAGATTGTTTTATTTTCTATTTAAATATCTGGCAAGAGATTACCCGTATGTTCTGCGAGGGAAGTATTGACCCGTTACAAATTGGCAACCAAAAGTCGCGCGACTTACGGGTGGCACAAAAATTTTTGGTTAAGGCCAGCGATGGCAGCATTGTTTTTTTATGTTCAGGAATGTTCGAGCTACATTTTAAAACAAAAAAACATCGGATGTTCTGTGAGGGAGGTACGGTACGAAAATATGCGAAAATATACGAAATATACTTACGTTTAAGGGTTGCTGCCATGGTTCCTGTCAAGGTGGGGGTGGCAGCATATTTTTTTATCAATGTGCTTGACATCCTGAATCGATTGGCACAAGTTTCAGACGGATGTTCTTTAAGGGGGTTTTATCTCAAAAAATCATACCGGAAGTGGCCTTTTGTTTAACACTTCGGTCAAGTTTCAGGGCATATAAAACCCGGCACAGGGTTAACCACTAAAAAAGCTATCGATTCGAATAAAATTCAGCCGGATGTTCGATGAGGGAGGGTTTTGTGCAGCCGGCTCTTGGACTATAAGATTTTATATAAGGAGAGGCATCTTAAGAAAAGAGAAATCTCCGAAATGTTTTTTATCAAAAAATATGATTGCACAATCAATCTTCAAAAAGACACTGAAAATCTACCTGGGACTTATGAACGGGTTATTAGCGCCACTTAGTTTGCACTTTTTGCTTTTCGTTCTGTTCATTTTTATTTGGGAACACTTATTGTCTTTGGGCTTTTATTCTCAGTGTGACTTTGACTGTTATACTGTTGGGATGTGTTCTCGGATATGGCTTGCGACGTTTTTCTTTTCACGTTACATCTCGTTTATATTTTTTCTTGACGCTCTTGATTGTAAGCCTTTTTAATTGTATTTATTTTATTTGTATTTTTAACTTTGACTTATGATTAACTTTTTTATGAATTATCTTTTTGACTCTTGTTTTCACTGTCGATATGTCGACTTTTAATTTTTAGCTTTACGTTCGTATGACGTAGTTAGGGCACAATGTCAACGACGTTTTGGATTGTTTGCGGATGCTTTAATTTTGTAATTCTCACTGGTAAAGGACCGAATTGCGGTCGAAACGTCGTGAATTAAATATATTGGATTTTTGGCCAGTCAGGTCGACTAATAACGACTTTTATTTAAAATTAGAAATATACGTAGAGTAAAAGCATTAAATACATAAGAATTTTGTCTGTATACAAAAAACGTGTGAAGAATAAACAGTTTGAGTAAGGAAATAAAAGGAAAAAGCAAAAGAAAGAACAAAAATACTACAATCGTATAATTTATTGCATTAAGACACTTTGTGTTTTAAAACACTATTATGTGTTTAAAAGTATTATGAAATATATAATAAAGTACATAAAATACAAAAATATAGAATATACATATAGATAATAATAAACGAAATGTTTTTGATGTAGTTTCATAAATTATTACAAAACAAGACATATTGAGGCACATTTTACGAAAACATATTATGCATAGCCATGGTTTTACTATCATATCTACGTTTTTTACTAAGCATAGTACTTTTCCTGTGATAAATATGTAATCGTAAAATAACAAATCTGTTGATAATTTTGGAATATAACTGATGACATTTTAAAATATGATCAGCAGAGACCTCACTAAATTTAGATATAAGAAATGTTTCTATATTGGCATTTCCTATATCCACAAAATATTTTGAATAAAATCTGAACATCTGTTCTAATTGTATAAAAAATCTGAATGTTGGTCTGTTAACGAAATATAAAGAATTCTCAGTGTAAGCTTTCAATCGTACTAATCTTGTAAAATGATAAGATAATATTCTCTTAGACCCTACAGATAGCAAACACTTGTTACAAATTTTACACAGTCGGTTAATTGAGTTAATAAGATATCCAGCAATATTATACAACGAATTTAATTCAAGATTAGACAGTTGTATTACGTAAGGACGGAAAAGGGTAGTGTACTGATATTTAATACATTATTATTATTTTCCGCAATACATACATCTTGTTTCTTTGTCTTTTTGTCTTTATTTAAGTACTCCAGAAATCCATCTAAATAATTTCCCTCATCATTATTATAACTACTACTATTAATTGTTTTCATATATATGGCAACGGAAACAAGTCTTAAGTCTTGCATAATTTCTAATGGATACGGTACGGGATGTCTCAATCTGATTTGTGAAAACAGATTTTCTATGGAATCTTGAGTGAATCGAGAAGTTAAAACAAATTGCACGTTTCTGTGTGTAAGGAGATAGTCACTTAATTGAATTATAGATGTAGTAGTTATAATAATGCCTCTATGCACAGGTTTAAATTCACCATTTCCTATTTCTAACTCTGTAAATATATCAATAACTTTTTGTAAAAATTCGATATTCTCAGTTTATTTGTTTTCTATTTCTTTACCAAACGCTAATGTACAAGTTCTTGATGTTACCAGATTAAGCCACTTATATACAAGTTTGACAAAAAACGCAGCAGTTAAGAAATCGGGATTATTGTGTTCACGCGCTAGTAACTGAAATGAACTGCCAACATCGTTCGAGAAAAAATTTTTAGCTTTGTTTACTCTCATTTTAATAAAATTGTCCTTACAATTGATATCAGCGAATCTAAATCTAGGCGTTAATAATAGTTCCGAATTTTCTTGAAGAGTTAGCAGTTCCTCGAAGTGTTTTAAGTATACTTTGTTTGACGGTAAATTATATTTCTGTACGGTATTTTCAGAAAGGGTTATCACTTTATTACTAACTAAAGCTTGTTTCAGATTTTTGAGGAGATGCGGTGGGTCGACAATAACATATAAATATCTATTTATATCGCAAGGATGTATGATAAAATTTACTGTATTACTATATCTTCCCGTGGTAATACCTAACAGTTTCCAAATTCCTGTGTTTCCAGGACCCATGTCTGATGTTATGAAGTTTACGTGAAATCCTATTGCTTCTGCTTTATGTATTATCTGAAATATTATTTCTTTGGCTGATTTACTGTTAAAACTGTTACCTGTATAATGATATCCTACTATATGTTTCCAACGATTAACAATACCAACAAGCATGAAAACTAAGGCATGCGTAGCAATACCTGTTTCATTTGGAAATGTTACACTCCTACAATTGCTCCCGTGGATGGATCATAGCTTTTTCGCGGTGTGATAGTCATTTCATCGAATACTAGTCCGCATTCTACATCAGTATCTTTACGAAAGAGAGACTTCTTATATTTTAAGAAGTCAAACATCTTCGAAATACTAGGCTCAAATTTGAAATCTTCTAATCGTCTTTGTATTGTTCGTAAACAGGGAAACGGCATACCTTGACGAAGCACTTCTTCATAACCATTTGTTCCACAGGTGAGCTTTAATTGTAGAGCACGCTGTACAGTTTCATAAGACCAATTTCTACTTCTTTGGTTTTTTGTACATAATGCTGCTATTTGATCTTTGTTAAATATTTTATGTAGAGCATTCTTGTATTTATCATTATTTATTTTTTCACGTAGTGAGTGTATTGTCTTATTCATCGCTTTCATTTTCCTTTGCATTCTTATCATATGCAGCTTTTGTTTTTTAATTACTTCTTCACATTTTTCTGTTTGTTCCTTTGGTTTTGCAGATTCAGAAAGACATGTATCAGAGGTAGATGTCGTCAATACTGTCATATATTCCGCCGTGTTATTTTCTATATTAGACTGTACAGCATCTATAATGTCGCTCTCTGCATATTACATTCTGGAATGTCATTTACTGTAATACACTCCTCGATGTTCTTCATTGTATCACATTGCAAATCTTCAATGTTTGGCAACACGTTATTGATACTTGTCTGCAAGAAATTGACAAAATACGTGTAAATAAGTAATATGTAAATAAGTGTATATATATTTTCACCTCTTTACAATATTAATGTATCTATATAAATACTCACTTGCTCTTCTTTACCATGTTCATTTACTGTAATACACTCCGCAGTGTTTATTATATTACATTGCAAATCTGCAAGGTTTGACTGCAACATGTTATTGATACTCGTCTACAAGAAATTAACAAAATACGTGTAAGTGTATATATATTTTCGCCTCTTTTTATAATATTAATGCATCTTTCAATACTCTCTTGTTCTTCTTTAGCGTGTTCATTTGATGCTTGTTCATTTCTGCTTATTACATCTGGATTCTTTTTTAAAAAAAATCCAAATATTGTTGGAAACGCTCCTGGTTTTAATTTTCGCTTCCCGTTGCCTCTTTGTTCCCACATTTCTTGAGAAAAATGCACCTGTATAACAGAAAATACAATTGCAGTATTGCTATTGCAGTTTATAAAATTTTTATACGTATTTTATGTGCATTGCATAGCAATAGAATAAAAAACCATTACTTAACCTCGCAGAGACACGAATTATTCGTTGCTGTCCAATTTTTGCGTTGAACATTTTGTTCCCATAAAGCCCGACGTTGCGGGTCTCTAGGAAATGTAGCCATAATATAGCCTTGTTTGGCAGAATTATTGCAAAAAGGCGCAGCACACCCACCCATTCTGCACAATTGTTCTCGGATAATAATTAATACACGTACACGTTACGATAATAATTCCGTTCGGACACTTCCTCTGATACGCAGCACTGTCATGTGTTTGTTGGCGTATATTTCTATGTCACTTAGAGTCTCTCTATCTCACTCGCAGAATTTTGCCAGAAAGATGCTGCCAACTGTCGTTTTGTCGCGACTCTGATTAGAGGGACTCTACTAAAATGGAAAATAGCGCCATAACGTCAAGATTGTGAAAGTTACACGCTACCCCCAGCGCCACGGCGCGCCGTGGCGAGAATCTGAAAGTTACGGTCTGGGACGATGACGATGACGTTTCTTAATTGAAAATTTCACACTTTATCCTATGCATCGTAATATCTCCGCTCGTAGGGCATGTAGCGAAAAAATAAAAACACTTTTATTATATAAATTTGATCCAAGCTATCTAGTAAGCCTAGTTAGAACATGATCCGTTCACTGGTTATCGAGATCTCAAAATCTCGGGTACTCGCAACTCGTCGCGTCGCGTATATACAGCCACGGCGGTCTCGCTCCGCGCGTACTTGGCGCGAGACACTACCGTGTCTCTTGATACAAATTAGAGACTTACGCATTACTTCCTCACAATTTTTAAGTATGCAAATTATAAATTTGCACATTGCTTAATCAACATTTTATTTTGCTCATAAAGCTTCCTCTATGAGGAAGCTTGTTTTTTCTTTGATGTATAATTATTAGTGGATATTAATTAATTTGGCTTCCTTATAGAGAAAGCTTTATGAGCAAAAAAAAATGTTGATTAAACAATGTGCAAATTTATAATTTGCATACTTAAAAATTGTGAGGAAGTAATGCGCTAGTCTCTAATTTGTATACTTAAAAACTATGAGAAAGCAATGTGCAAGTTTCTACTTGCATACTTAAAAACTATGACGAAGCAATGTGCAAGTTTTTACTTGTACACTTTTTATGTTATTGGCAATTTTAACCGACGTTTTCTTTTAAGTAAAGTTTTTGTAAATTTTAATTATAGTTTGAAAAAAAACCAGTAGTTTTCTGAAAAAGACCCCGCACAGACTACATGGAAATCTGTCCCCCGGTGAAATTGGCTGAAATTTAAGTATGTTGTTGTCCTCGACGTCCTGAAAAAAAAATATACGTGTGGTCTCCACGCGCGGCAGAAGTGAAACTTCTTAGCTGTGAGGAATAGGATAGTATCTCGTTTATAGTATCTGAATTAATGCCTATGTATAATTCAGAAATTATATTTTAATTATAAATTAAAGCCAATGCAATTCACAAATAAAAATTGATTTCTGTATTGAAACCTGTATAACGCACAAATCAAATTTTAATTATAAAAGTAAAGTTTCAGGTTATGAGAAAAATTTGTGTATATAATTATATGTATATAAATGTAACAGTTGGCAACAGTTGGCCCATATTTAATTATATATGGGCAAATTTTTCTTATACCCTGAAACTTCACTTTTATAATTAAAATTTGATTTGTGAGTTATACAGGTTTCAATACAGAAATCAATTTTTATTTGTGAATTGCATTGGCTTTAATTTATAATTAAAATTTAATTTCTGAATTATACATAGGCATTAATTCAGATACTATAAACGAGATACTATCCTATTCCTCACAGCTAAGAAGTTTCACTTCTGCCGCGCGTGGAGGCCACACGTATATTTTTTTTTTTTGACTTTTCGTGACGGACTTTCATAACGCGAACGCGTAACGCGACGCTCCGAATCACTCCCGTAGAAGGTTCGACTTTTCGTGACGGACTTCCATAACGCGTACGCGTAACGCGACGCTCCGAATCACTCCCGTAGAAGGTTCGACTTTTCGTGACGGACTTCCATAACGCGAACGCGTAACGCGACGCTCCGAATCACTCCCGTATAAGGTTCGACTTTTCGTGACGGACTTCCATAACGCGAACGCGTAACGCGACGCTCCGAATCACTCCCGTAGAAGGTTCGACTTTTCGTGACGGACTTCCATAACGCGAACGCGTAACGCGACGCTCCGAATCACTCCCGTAGAAGGTTCGACTTTTCGTGACGAACTTCCATAACGCGAACGCGTAACGCGACGCTCCGAATCACTCCCGTATAAGGTTCGACTTTTCGTGACGGACTTCCATAACGCGAACGCGTAACGCGACGCTCCGAATCACTCCCGTAGAAGGTTCGACTTTTCGTGACGGACTTCCATAATGCGACTTCCGTAACGCGACTTCCGTGACGGACTTCCGTGACGGACTTACGTGACGGACTTCCGTGACGGACTTCCGTGACGCTTCCGGTTCGAATCACCCCCCGTGCCCTAAGAAGTTTCACTTCAAAAAACTCAATGGGCACGACTCTCTAAATTCAGTACTTTTCTGAGTCCAGAGTCGCTGCACACGTCCCGAGCCATACCGCCGCCGAGGAGAGAATCAGGGATGCTCAAGGGGGACGCCCCGAGGAGGTCCACCCTATGCGCTGCGCCCTGCGCCGCCACCCCTGGAGCGGACGGCCCCGTCGCCTCCACCGGACGCAGGAGCGCGCCGGTCGGTGCGGCCGCGGTCTGACCAGCCGGGCCCACCGGGCGTTGTTCACGAGAGTCGCGGCCTGGTCAGCCGGACTCCCTTAGCTAACGCCGTTCAAATGCTGCGGGCCAGCGGGGCGAACCGAGGAATACCGAAATCGGCAGCAGGATATGGCGCGGATGGCCGGAAAGAGGAGCGGGCTCGGTACGCAGGCGCGAGGGCCCGACGTGATCCCGCCGGGCCGCAGGATCGTCACTGCCGTGCGAGCTGCGGAATCGACCACCCGTCCCGACCATCGACCGGAGATTCGACAAACGACAAGGATTGTAAGGCCGCCACTCCGGTATGCAGCGTGAGTTCAGGTGATTCCGCTCACGGCCGGTGCCCTCGTGTTCGCAGATTGTGCATAGTGCGCGATTGAACCGCCGGAAAAGTACCGTGTATACCGCGTGTTGCAAGACGTCGAAAAGACGTTGATCGGACCGGCTGAGAGCGGATCGTATTAGTGCGTGCTTTCGCCCTCCTCGGGGATTCCGCCGTGACCGGCAGTCGCCGCGTGAGTGTATTGCGTATTTGTGAGTAGAATGTCGTCCGCGCACAGTGTATGTGATCTCGTGGCCGCCCGTTGTGCCGCGTGCCGCGGATATTAATCGCATAGAAAAGCATTAATTGCGCCGGAGAGCATCGGGAGACGGCCAAGCGCCGGGCGCGTTAGAATGGTTTTTGCGTGTTGAGTATATCGGGTGTCGCGTTAGGTGGCGACTCACGTTCCCGCGCGGGGCGATTGTGCGTGTGGGTGCATCGCGTTCCGCGTGGCGTGCATCGGGGTTGCGTATCGGCGTGGAGCGATCCGCATGTATTTCGCGTTACGAGTATGCTTGTGTGCTACTTTGCGTTTCGGGTATGCGTGTGTAGTTGCGTATGACGACTGTGTGTCGAATGGATGGTTGCGTGTTCGTGCTTGCGTGTAGTGTATATAATTCCGTTCTCGTGTTCCGCGTGTCGTTAATATTTCGTCGCCGAAGTTGCTCCTTAGCTTCCGAATCACACACATTGCTATTCAATATTTCCTCTGCCGAGATACTTATGTCTATCTAATTTTCCACGCTCTCTCGTACTATTCCGTACCGAATTATATATATACATATATATTCGATCATTACTTATTCTTTACCGAAATA
Source organism: Leptothorax acervorum (assembly GCA_035220615.1). Classification (NCBI taxonomy): domain Eukaryota; kingdom Metazoa; phylum Arthropoda; class Insecta; order Hymenoptera; family Formicidae; genus Leptothorax; species Leptothorax acervorum. Next base: position 49,125 of record JASTWQ010000560.1, read on the forward strand.
TATTTATCTATCATTTTTACGTTATATCTGCTTCTCTGCTTATTTCATCTGTGCTCTCTGCGCTACGCTCCCTCCCCTCATTCTCCTAACTAACCTCACGAACCTCGCTCTGAGACGTTACGATATCGCGGTGATTAGTTTCGTGTGATAACGGTCAGATGATTAAAACGTGGTGCGCGTAATCGCACCTGGCGCCCAATTTTCGTGTGCTATCTCTCGCGTCCTGTGACTAGAGTATTAATTTGCGGCAACGCCCCCGCGAGTGGCGAGCTTGCGGGAAATCGGGTCGCAAGTTGTATTTAATAAACTTCCATCTGGATATTTTACACCCCTCTGCTAACGCGCATATCCAAGGTACCACAAAATGCTAGCCACATGGGCGCATGTACCTAATGTTCTTGCACCAGATTGACAAGTGCAATAATAACCATTTATTACTTCTTGTTCAATTTCATTTTCGGGAACATATGAAATAAAAACTTTATGCTTTGTGCGATTCCGAAATCTGGTGTAAACTATCACTCTTATGAGATTGTTCTCTTCAAACAAAGTATCGATTTGCAATTTATCGTCGTCATCTCTCTGCAGTTTATCTTGAATATATGAAGGTGAGAGATTGACTTGATAAACGCCTAATAAAGTCAAATCTCGCAAATAATCTATTTCAAGTCGTGGAAATGTTGGAACTTGTTCATGTAATCTTTGCCATTGAGCATTTCTATAACTAAGGACCTAAGATTTATGCATCGCGCATAATCGCATAATTTGTAAAAACCTATTGAAACAAACTCTTTTCACTATTCGAAGTGTTGGGACACCAGTAGAACCAGATTATTTATGCGCACAATAACGCATAATTGAGACCTTTTGCAGCATAATGTCATTTTCCCGCATAATTTCGCATAATGTTGCCAAAACACCGTATTTTCATCATAACATATCATAATTTCACGAGTTTAATCACAGTTAATCGATATACATTCTTTCGCGCCGTGGACCTATTGGGTGCATCCAGGAGCGCCACCGTGAGCGGCGGTGCTCCTGGATGCACCCATTGGTGCACTATTCGGTAGAAAACGGAGGGATCTCGTAACGGTCATAACTCGTAACCTACTAAAAAGGCGCGACGTATATTGTGCCAATTCGTGTCTTCTGGATAGTGCGAAGTAACATCGAAAAATGGGAAGGCTAAAAACAAGAAATATAAATGTAACTCAAAGAGCGCAGGAATTCGATAAAGAGGGGATGTATGTGTTTAACCGCAAAAAGAAAATAATGATATGCCGATGGTGCAATGTGAGGGTCTGTTGGGAAAGAAGATGTACAGTGGTGAATCATTGTGAATCTGACGGACATATGTCAAAAAAGGCTAAAGCGTTAGCAGCAGAAAACACAAATCACATTAAGAGACAGATATCTGTTGATGATGCATTAGATAAAGCAAAAAAGGCAAAGGCCGAAAAAGAAGAATTTATTTGTGATACAGTCAATACATTTCTAAAAGCCAATATCCCGCTTGAAAAGCTAGATAATAAAGATCTGAGGAAATGGACAAATAAGTATATTAAAGGTAAGGTGGCACCAATTAAATCATTTATGGAGTGTCAGTTTGCTACTTAATTGTGATTATTTGATTAATATTATTCAACCTTATAATTTTCTTTGTTAATCAATAAGTATCATAGTCATAGATTGATACAATGAGACAGCTGCCTAGAAAACTGAAACTTGTTTTCTTTATTTTAGGTGCTGGGGATTTGCCGTCTGCTACTAGGATCAGATAATATTATATTCCCAAACTCATAGAAGACAATGATAAAAATATCAAAAAGGCTGTGAAGGATAAGAAAATTATTTTACACTGTGATGAATCTACTGATAGGACTGGAAAAGCTGTTTTTGTTACTCTCTTTAAATTACTTCCTTCGGATTCCAGAGGAACATGTCAACTGATTGTTGCTGGTGCAACAGTGCTCAGTCAAGTGACAGAAGAACAGACTTCAAAGACAGTTATTCTGGTAATTGTCTTTAAAATATCTTTTTAAACCTATCAATTCAGAATGCTTGGTCCTACAAATTATAATGTATGAGATGAGTTTTTTACATGGAAGTTGATTATTATTTTTATATGAAAATATATGAGAAAGTTTGTGGATATTTTATTGTTTTCCTCAGCCTTTCTTTAATTTTTATTTGTCGTATGAGTGTATGACATACTATTAATTCATAATTATAATATATTAATATCATAATTGTCTGTCCTCTGTTTTAGCTTTTAAATAAGTATGGTGTCCAATATGGAAATGTTGTTGGCATATCTACAGACAGCGCACCATATATGAACAAGTGTATTCGCCTTCTTAAGGAATTAGTGAACCCAGATCTCATTCATATACAATGCTGGGATCATAAATTGGACAAAATAACACAAATTTTTCCAACAAAGTTTCAACGCCTGAATGAATGTGTTTCTAAATGTAAGAAACTTTTTAAAAATACAAGGAAGAGGAAGCACAATTATTTCAAGTTCTTGGAATCCAAATATAAGGAGTCAAAAAAGAAATCTCCTAAGTTGTTCCCTTTGCCTGTACTCACACGATGGGGGTCCTGGAAGATTTCATCCGATTATCTGGAAGTTTATGTTGAAGATGTGGTAGAGTACGCAAAATCTTTGTCTGATGATAGTGATGCTGTGAAGTCAATTAAGTATTTCAAAGCACTGACTCCTGAAGATGTGCTTATAATAGCAGCAGAGGCAACTTTCGTAAGGGAACATGGTACATGTGTGTACAAAACTCTCCGTCTCTTTGAAGGGAATAAGTACCCTTTTGCCCACAAGTTTTACCCTAAATTAAGGGAGCTGTTAAAAGTGTACAGCATTATGAAAAATTCAAATGATATCGAGCAGACTGTTGGTGAAGCCACAAAGAAGGCACTGAACTTACTGTCCCGGCAGAAGAGGAGAAATGTCCTGGATAGAATCTCTGTAGTTTCCTCAAATTGTTTTAAACGATTGCAAACCTTGATTACAAAAGATACAGCAAAAGAATTCTTTAAAGGAGTTGAAACCCTTTTTCATCCACCTAAAGTCATGTCCCTGCACTGTCATGATGTATCTGAATCAGTTATTAAAGAAGCCAAAGCTACCATTCCCATCTTTCGAGACATTCCCTTGTCGCAGTTTCTTGTTATGTATGCTATATTTAAAGATGAAATTAAAGACGCCCTTACACGGTGCGATTCAAATAAAGTTAAAGTTGATCTTGTTACTGAAGTGCTTTATGGGATGCTGACCACAGATTTTACCTTTGCTTTACAGTGTTTGCAAGTTATACATTGTTCAGTGTCAAATGTTGATGCAGAGAGAGCTTTCTCTGCGTACTCTGATATTGTAACCCCCAAGAGATGTAATCTCAAGGCTGAGAATGCCGAAATTATGTTGTCACTTTATTTTGGGGATGATCTAAATTGTGATTAGTACTGATTTGTGTAAGACTTAAGAGAAAAAAATCTGATTTTTTGTTTTAAGAATAATAATTAATAAGGATAGCTTTTTTATTTATTTTATGGGAGAAACTCAACCAAAGTTACTTAAAATCCTAAAGAGTATTTTATATGATTGTAATAATATGCTATCACTAGTCCTTTTAAATGTGATTTATTGTTCTTCTATTTTAAGGTTTTTAACAAGCTTATGCAAACATAGCATAACATTATTTTTCTTTGTGTCAAGATCAGACATAAAAAAATTTTGAATCTAGTGAATTCTGGTCAACACTTCTGTACCTTTATTTTTCTAGTTAAGTTACTAGGTATTGCTTGTGTCGTATCTCTAGAGATACTTTTAGTTTATTTTATGTTCTTAATCGATTAAATTTTATTTTATAACAATTATAACTCAAGTTAGAAAACTGTTCCATGCATATTTCATATTTAATTTTTTTTTATTTAATAAACTGCCTCTATAGATGGATTATTGTATCTGTATTTTGATTTCTTATTTCCCTCGACCCTCAGTGTACTCATAATAACTCCATCTCTACTGCTAGACAGTGGTTTATCCAAAAGCAATAATGGTGTTTAAAGTACAGGGTGCTTCTGCAACATACACATCATTATGTCGGGTTGCCTAGCTGCTTACCGACAGGGGCATGCTTTACTTAGCTTGTAGAATAAGATCAGAATGCAAGTTCGGCGTAAAGTGAGTAAAGTGAGATTAATTTTTACCACTCTATATTATAGTGTATAATTATAAAATTTGATAATATAAATAAAATGAATACAGAAACACGGTAAAAACGTTTTGTATTTGAGTGGATTTCTACCTGTGTAGAAATTTTTGTGTTAAATTTTTAATATATTCTTATGTTAATGTAACATATTGTCGTTGTGTGATTTTGACTTTTCTGCGTGGAATTGATATTCACTGTTCCTGTGAGTTAAAATAATACAATTTATATATAAATAAAAAATTCTTGGTGACATGTTACATTTTTGTGTTAAATTTTCACATATTACTTATGTTAAATAATTGTCTTCATATTACATATTTGTCTCCTGTTAAATTAACATAAAAATTAGAATGGATAAATTGGAACATGTGAAATATGTTAAATTTAACACACAATTTTTTACTGTGTGATAACAAAAATACAAGGAACAAATTTGAACAATTTTTTATTTTAAAATGCTTACAACAAATGTTCAATATGACTACCATTTTGTTCTAAACATAAAGCGATTCTGCGCATAAAATTTTTTCTCACTCGTTGAAGCATAAGAGGAGTGATCTCTGCACACGCGTTGCGAATTCTATTTTTTAACGCTTCTACATTTTCCGGCAGAGTTTCATAAATTTTATTTTTTATAAAGCCCCATGCAAAAAAATCCATGGGCGTGAGATCCGGGGAGCGTGGTGGCCACTCTTGAGGACCATGAAGTCCGATCCATCTCTCAGGAAATTTTTGATGCAATATATTTCTTGCCACAATAGAAGTATGGGCGGGATGTCCATCTTGTTGGAATGTCATTGATAATCGTGTAGCCAGTGGCACATCCTCGAGGAGTTCATCAAGCCGATGGAGAAGAAAATTTGCGTAATAATTTGCGTTCATATTACCCTCAATAAATTCTGGACCAATAATATGATCTCCTACAATTCCAAGCCACACATGCACAGTCCATCTACCTTGAATATTTATGTCTCTTATGCAGTGAGGATTGTGCTCTGCATAGTGATGCTCATTGTGTCTGTTTATACATCCATCGCTTCCAAAAATTGCTTCGTCAGACCAAAGAATGTTTTTCAAAAATATATCATTTTCGATATCATTCAAATCCACCTGCATATGAGTAATTTAGATAATATCAATAAGGCCCACATGATTTAAAATCAACGAATTAAGGAAGAGCATAGAACCGTAACAGGATGTTCGTGTCAAATAATTTTTAATACAAATTTTTCTAATATTTATTCCAACACAATAAAAAATGTTGTGTATTTGTATTGAAAACAGTCCACTTACGATCTTGTTAATATTTTTGTATTAAGTAATCAACATATTCATGTGTAAATTTAACACATGTTTGCTATGTTAACTAAACTTAACATGTTTGGCGCTCACCAAACCTTATTTAGTTGATAAGTTAAATAGATTGCGTAAATAGATAATTTAGTAATAGTTTAGTTTATAGTCGGTAATCTCGCTCGCGTTCTTAGCGACTCGCGCGAAACGTCGGCGGATCGCGATCGAATGGGGTCAATATTCGCGCGACTCACCCGACTCGTGCTGCCCGCCCGCGGCTGGCACCCCCATTACAAAGGGGAATGATGCTCGCGGTCGTACTTCGCAGGAGCGCGAGCCGAAGAAGACCGAAAGGACACTCTTCATTCGGAAGCAGTCAAGTACGGAGACTCTTCATTCGGAAGCAGTCAAGTACGGAGACTCTTCGTTCGGAAGTGGTCCGAGATACTCGACCCGCTGGTGTGATCGAGTATATCGCTGTCGTCTTCGACAAATATAAAGTGTGCTGACCAAAACGTGTGTGATTGCCTTGCCGCCTGTTTGCTTTGCCCTGCCGCCTGCTTGCTGCACGCCTTTGCACGCTTATCCTTGCCTGCCTGCATCCTCTCGCCAACAACGAGGACCGCCACGAGAAAGGACGAGAGCAGCGGAGTACACCCCCAGGAGGGCGCCGGGGCACCGACACGGTGAGTCGCACGCTTAATTATTCGTTTGCTCGTTTAACAATTGTGAGGGGATCGTACCCCCCTCTGGTCCTTCGAGATCGTCGCAATAAAATATCGCTCGTCGCAAATCCGGGGAACGGATTTACACCCCCCCCCCCGAGCATTGGTCCTTCGAGCCGGATATTCGCGTATAGTTTTTTCACCGCCGACCTTTCGTTGCGACTCGTAATTTAGTTGAATAGTTATTCGCTGCGTCGAATAATCGGCGCGTGCACCTATTGTATTACGCGATATCTCTCGCTCGCCAGTTTTGTGACGAAGATTTGCGTGGTTGGTTCGTCGCGCGCGCGCCATTAGCTCGATCGCTTTTGTAATTAGCGTACATAATCGTAGAAATAGTATTAATTAATACTATAACGCGAAGGATATTCATTGGAATATTCTATCGCGGGTAATATTTGTCGGAATATTCAGGCGTTATATCTTCGAATTCGAGCCGTCCGCCCCCCTCGGCCTTGGCGAGCGGTGCGGTATTTCGCTTTTTTTGGTGTTTGTCTCCGCGCTCGAAGCGGGACAATAGAACTTCGTCGTTTTCGCTCGCATATTTGCGTGTTTCTAGTTTCGCTGTCGAATATCGACATAATAATAGCTTCGCGCGTACGTTATTTCGTGCCTCTTATTTCGCTTACTAATATTTGCGTGTTTAATATTCGCGTACTTATTCGTTCGTTGTCGAATAATATTTGCGTCGCGCATTTCACGGCCATCGACTCAGAATAGCGCGACGTTATTATTTGAGGGTTACATCTTATAATTCGTGCTTCGTATTTCACTTAATAATATTTGCGGCCATCGGCTCTCCTGACTTCCTTTCCATATCGACCTTCAATATGTCCAGGGGATTCATATCGCGACGCGAACTGTGCGTTCGTCGCATGAGGGAAATACATCAATATTCGATGCTCGCGGTGGATAATGAGGCGCAGAGACCAAACTTTCTCGTCCGTTATCCGACGGTACCCAAGTTAGTTGAAGATTTTGAAGGGGCTCACCTCAAAGTCATTCAAAACGCCTCGGATGCTGAATTCGTTACCGAGGATGCAATTCGTGATGAGTTTGATAGGATGCGTTTCGCCGTGATAGGGCGGTACGAAAAAATAGTTGGCGCCGAGAGGGCGGCCGTTTCGTCCTTGCAGGGCTCGCAACCCTCGCCTCGCTCGGCCATCCGATTGCCAAAGATCGCGCTTCCTCAGTTTGCGGGCGATCTCGCCCTATGGCCGTCCTTCATTGCATTATATAACACGTCAATTCACGAAAACAATAGTATCTCTGCTATAGAGAAATACCAGTACTTATTGGCCTCATTATCAGGAGAGGCTCTCGGCGTCGTTAAAAATTTGCCGTTGACCGCGGAACATTACGTAATAGCATACGACGCGTTGACAGCGCGATATCAAAATAAGCGGAAGTTGGCTACGCAGTATTGGCGTTCCCTCGTACACGCCAAACCATTGATATCGGATTCAGCCGAATCCCTCCGCGCGTTACTGGACGTGTTCGGCGAAAACACGCGAGCGTTGCAGATGATGGGCTACCCTGTAGAATCATAGGATTTTATGTTGCTTAATCACTTATTGGAAAAAATAACTCCCACGCTACGGGAAAAATTCGAATCCGCCCACATGTCGGTAGAGTCGCCGCGATATGAGCAGTTGACGAAGTATCTAACGGGATACTGTACGGTTCTCGCGTCTGTATCCGACTCGTCAACGAAACAAAATAGAGTAAAGTCGTCACAACCCGTGTCAAAAAAGGGCGCGTCGACTACCTCGCTCGTCGCTCAAAACGCCGCGTGTCAAAAGTGCAAGGAGCAACATTATTTAGGGAAATGTCCCGGCTTCCTGAAGCTCACGGCCAGAGAAAGGCATAATTTCGCTCGCGAGCAGGGATTATGTTTAAATTGCCTACGCGCGGGACATAACCTGCGGGCTTGTCCTACCTCGTGGACATGTAAGTCCTGCCATGCAAAGCATCACACGCTTCTGCATTTCGAGCGGGGCGGAACACCGCCTCCTGCGGCCGTCCCAGCGGTCACTCCTACCGCAAAGGACACCGCGATCTCGGGAAATTCGAACGATCCGCCGATCGTCTCTATGGCTAGCGTCTCAAACGGCATAGTTTTGTTGTCGACGGTTCGCGCGGAGGCCTTCGACATACACGGCAATGTGTTTCCGGTTCGCATTTTGTTGGATAGCGCGAGTCAAGCTAACTTTGTTACCGAGAGCTGCCTTCGAAGAGGCGGATTCGCTCGGACAAAGCATCGTGTGACGGTACTAGGCGTCAACGAGACGGAGGCCGCCACCACGAGGGGCCTTACGTCCTTCGTGATACGGGCTCGAAATCGCGACGATATCCGCTTCCCGATCGAGGCCACGGTGCTCCCTCGCATAACCTCGCCGTTACCTAACAATAGAATTGCCTCGAAATCGTGGAGTCACTTGAAGGGACTGCCGCTCGCGGATCCGGAATACTATTTGCCCGGCTCGATAGATATTCTGTTGGGAGCAGAATCATTCGTGTCCGTATTGCGTGATGGCCGTCGTGTAGGTAAAAATGGGGAACCGGACGCTTTCAATACGGCATTCGGCTGGGTTATGATGGGCGCGGTTTCCCCGTCGTTGCAAGTGCAATCGTTGCACTCCTTTGCTACCACGCTTGAGTCGATTGACGCTGCAGTGGGGCAGTTTTGGAAATTGGAGGAGGTTCCGGAGCATAGTCCGTATTCGGATGAGGATAAACGTTGTAGGGAGATATTCGATCGAACTACATATCGCGACCACTCGGGTCGTTTTGTTGTTTCGTATCCCTTTGCTTCGGACTCTCCTTCCTTCGTCGATTCGCGACCAATAGCGGTCAATAGACTTCGCGCACTCGAGCGCCGTTTTAAAACAAATAAAGAACTTCGGGATGGTTACAACGCGTTCATGCAGGATTATCTCGATAGCGGCCATATGGAGTTGGCGAGCGATCCACTTCACGCGGACGGGCGAGTTTACTATTTGCCACATCATGGCGTCCACAAACTCGATAGTACTACCACACAACTTCGGGTAGTTTTCGATGCGTCGTCAAAATGCCCGAACGGGCGCTCGCTAAATGACTTGTTGCTTAGTGGCCCGAAGTTGCAGCCGGACATTGTCGCGGTCTTGCTTCTTTTCTGCGTCGAACCCGTGGCCATTACCGCGGATGTGAAGCAAATGTTTCGGCAAATCTGGATCAACCGGAAACATCGTAACTATCAGCGCATCGTTTGGCGTTTCTCGGAGTCGGATCCTATCCTCGACTACGTGCTTAAGACGGTCACGTTCGGCATCACCTCGTCTCCGTTCTTGGCCATCTATTGCCTGCTTCGATTAGCTTATGAAAATCGCGACAAGTATCTATTAGTGTATGAAATATTGATCAAAGTGCTATATGTGGACGACGTGGTGGCCAGCTTCCGTACGGTCGAACAAGCCGTCGCGTTTCGCGACCAGATACTTGAATTGTTTCGGAGCGCCGGCTTTGAGCTGCGAAAATGGGCGAGTAGCCATCCCGCCGCGTTAGAGGGTCTCGACCCAGAAATCTGTAGCCCAAAATGCTCTCCTTCGAATCGAGCGAGGATCAAGCACTTAAAGTTCTGGGCCTTCGTTGGCATTCGCAGTCGGACAGCTTCGGATTTCAGCTTAATCCGTTGACTCGAAAATGCACTAAGCGCACGATCTTATCGGATGTAGCGCGCATATTTGATCCCTTGGGATTTCTGGCTCCTCTGACATTTGCCGCGAAGCGATTGATACAACGCTTGTGGACGTTGAAACTCGAGTGGGACGACGAGCCTCCGTTAGATGTTCGTCGCCAGTGGGAGCGCTATCAATCCGAGTTTGACGCGCTGGCCTCCCTTCGCATACCTCGCACCTTCTCAGCAGAAGATGCAGTTCATCGTGAGCTGCACGGTTTTTGCGACGCGAGCGAACAGGGCTATGGGGCAGTGGTTTACGCGCGTATTGTCACTCCTTCTGAGGTAAAAATAAGCCTTCTTTGCGCCAAATCTAAAGTGGCTCCGTTACGCGCTATCTCCCTGCCCCGCTTAGAACTCTGCGCCGCGCTACTTCTCGCTAAACTAATCGCGTATGTCCGTCGAGTCCTATTGGGACACATCGAATTTGACGCTGAGTACGCCTGGTCCGATTCCATGGTTGCTCTTTATTGGATCCGTTCTTCCCTGCACCGATGGAAGACCTTCGTGCGTAATCGCGTGGCCAAAATACAGGAGGAGGTATCGGTCTCGGCTTGGGGACACGTTGCGACTGAGTCCAACCCGGCGGACCACGGTTCCCGCGGACTCTTTCCCCGCGAGCTCGTGGCTAGTTTGTTGTGGTGGAAAGGCCCCGAGTGGCTGCTAGAATTCGAGCCTCGAACCGAACCTGTATTCTCGGAAGGATCGCTTCCAAGCGGGGAAGAAAGGATCGTCTCTCTCGTCGCGCTCGAGACGCTTAACCCCATTGTCTCATTATTAAATAAATTTTCGTCGTTGGATAAGATTTGTAGAATAGTTGCGTATAGTTTAAGATTTGCGAATAGTTATAGTGCCAAACCGGTACCCGCGACCTTGGCCGTGGATCAACTCGAGATGCATTCGGCGTTATTAGCTATAGTAAAGCTTGTACAATCGGAGGTCTTTCGGGATGAAATCGAACAACTTAGGAGCGGGAGGAAGACCCCCAAACCGATTCGACAACTCGCTCCTTTTTTCGATCCGGCGGGCATCCTCAGGGTGGGCGGTAGGCTCGTACATTCGGTACTGCCTTTCGAGGCCAAACACCCTGCTCTCTTGCCTAGCAAGCACCGACTCACTGAACTCGTGATCGAGCAAGTGCACCGCGCGCATTTGCACCCAGGTAGACGCACGATGCAGTATTTGCTCGCGCAACAATTTTGGATCCTCGGTGTACACCGCGCAATCAAACGCGTTCTCTCGGGTTGCCATAAATGCTTCCGGGCTAACCCGCGTGTCGCCCAACCCGCTATGGCAACTCTGCCGGTCGAGAGAGTTAGTCAAGCCAAGCCGTTCTCGGTAACCGGAGTAGATTTCGCCGGGCCATTCGCGATGGTCACTCGTCGAGCACGGGGAGTCTCCTCTTTCAAGGTATATGTATGCCTCTTCGTTTGTTTCGCGGTTAAGGCAATACATTTGGAATTAGCCTTTTCGTTGTCGACAGACTCTTTCCTTGCTGCGCTGCGACGCTTTGTGGCCCGACGCGGTCGTTGCTCGCTGCTATACAGCGACTGCGGCACTAATTTCGTGGGAGCCGCGCTGGAGCTGGAGAAGCACATGTGCCTCGCGGCGGAGCGAGAGAAAATAAAATGGTCGTTCAATCCTCCCTCCGCGCCCCACTTCGGGGGACTCTGGGAGTCCGGGGTCAAATCGTTTAAGACTCACCTTCGGAGAGTAGTGGGAGAGCAGATATTATCGGTGGAGGAATTTACTACGGTCCTCACGCAGATAGAGGCCGTCTTGAATTCCAGGCCCCTCTGCCCTATGAGCACCGATCCTTCTGATCTCGAGGTGCTATCTCCAGGACACTTCCTCACGATGGAACCGCTCGTATCCGTTCCTGCCCCCGACATAACTCCGCTGCCAATAAGCCGTTTGAGTCGATGGCAGTTAGTTCAAAGAGTCCACCAGGACTTTTGGAAGCGCTGGCACCGCGAGTACCTCAATACTCTACAGCAGCGTCCCAAATGGTGGACCTCGGTCAACCCGCTCGAGGTCGGGTCGTTGGTCCTCATAAAGGAAGAGAACACGTCCCCCCTCCGATGGAGACGCGGAAGGGTCGAGACGTTGCACACGGGTGGTGATGGCGTCCCGCGTGTCGCCACGGTGCGGGTGGCGGACGGTTCGATCTTGCGTCCCCTGGTGAAGTTGTGCCCCTTGCCGATGGGCACTTTACCAGGGGCAACAGATTAGGTAGCTGAAAATAAAACTCGTTGTATTTTGGTGGGCGGTATGTTTGGCGCTCACCAAACCTTATTTAGTTGATAAGTTAAATAGATTGCGTAAATAGATAATTTAGTTATAGTTTAGTTTATAGTCGGTAATCTCGCTCGCGTTCTTAGCGACTCGCGCGAAACGTCGGCGGATCGCGATCGAATGGGGTCAATATTCGCGCGACTCACCCGACTCGTGCTGCCCGCCCGCGGCTGGCACCCCCATTACAAAGGGGAATGATACTCGCTCGCGGTCGTACTTCGCAGGAGCGCGAGCCGAAGAAGACCGAAAGGACACTCTTCATTCGGAAGCAGTCAAGTACGGAGACTCTTCATTCGGAAGCAGTCAAGTACGGAGACTCTTCGTTCGGAAGTGGTCCGAGATACTCGACCCGCTGGTGTGATCGAGTATATCGCTGTCGTCTTCGACAAATATAAAGTGTGCTGACCAAAACGTGTGTGATTGCCTTGCCGCCTGTTTGCTTTGCCCTGCCGCCTGCTTGCTGCACGCCTTTGCACGCTTATCCTTGCCTGCCTGCATCCTCTCGCCAACAACGAGGACCGCCACGAGGAAGGACGAGAGCAGCGGAGTACACCCCCAGGAGGGCGCCGGGGCACCGACACGGTGAGTCGCACGCTTAATTATTCGTTTGCTCGTTTAACAATTGTGAGGGGATCGTACCCTCCTCTGGTCCTTCGAGATCGTCGCAATAAAATATCGCTCGTCGCAAATCCGGGGAACGGATTTACACCCCCCCCCCCCCCCCGAGCATAACAAAAATAAAATGTAAATTTATTAAAATAATTTTAAAAATATATTAAAGTAACATAATTTACACGTATTTATTAAATGTGTTAAAATTTACAGAAAAAGAATATTGATAATGTAAAAGATATGTAAAGTGTTGTAAAATGTAAAAAGAACATTTCTTATATGTTATTCTATCATAAAAGTTATGTTAATTATACACCCAATTAATTTTAAATTGCGATCAAAATTACATTTCTTTTTTGTTGAAATATTAACATAGTATTAGTGATATCATTTAACACATCCATATCATGTTAAATTAACACAAAAATGGACCGTTTGGGACATGTGATTCATGTTAAATTTAATACAAATTTTCCAACTGTGAATTAACTGCGCACCGACTATTTGTTGGACTTAAAACACAGCCATTCGTTTGGAACAGAAAGATCTGTTTCAAACCTTGGCTGAGGTGATATTTTTTGGCAATAAATTTCTTACAGTTCTTCTACATATAAGATGCTTATTAGCATAAAAAATTAAATTGCTTTTTTTTCAATTATACGTACGGGTCTTTCTGCTCGGCGCGCAGTCAGCTGGAATAAATAGATATTAGAGAATTTGTATTAAAAATTATTCGACACAAACGTCCTGTTACGGCTTTTTGCCCTTTCTTAATTTGTTGAGTAATTTAGTATAAAATTGACGATACAAGCTCGTAAATGGCAACAACGTCTGGCTTTTCTACAATTGCTACAAGGAATTAAAAACCTACATTTTTAAACAAGCTTACGTGGTCAATGAGCCAGTCACAAAAATTTATACGTCGTGGCATATCACCAGGTTTAAGTTTCTGTGTTGTATGTTGTTTAAATGGATGCCAACCCAGGGAATGTTTAATAATTTTGTGAGTGGTAATATGGTTCATATTTAAATCTCTGGCAATTGCTCTTGTGCTTGTATGGGGATTTGCCATAAGAGCTTGTTGAACAGCATCAATTGTCTCTTGTCTCCTCTGCGGAACATGGATGCGTCTGGTGGGTTTATAATATTGTCCATTTGTTTCCAATCTCTTACAAAGACGGTGAAAGAAAGCATGGTCCGGATGTCGTCTATCTGGAAACCTCTGAGCGTAAAGTGCAGCTGCGTACCTTTGATTCTTTTGACACTCGCCATAAATAAGAATCATGTCCGTTAATTCTTTATTCGAATAATGATTTCTTTCGGGTTCCATTATATCTTATCTTGAATATGACATGTAGTACCACTACGCCATTATCCAACTTCTATCAAACTTTTGTTTGACAATTGAAAGCTATGAAGCGGTGGGAGGGAGGAGTGCGGGAAAGGTAAGAATCCAAAGAATAACATATTGCTGGCGTTAAAACTATTAAAATGCACAGCTAACGAACATGATTCTTATCTATAATGAGTCAAGAAAATAAAAAACAAGCAACTGCATTTTGCGTTCATAAATTTTTGAACTATATAACAGGCTAAAGTTTCTTTCTCTGCCTTTGTAATAAATTGAAAATATCATGGATTATTATATAAATTCAGAAAGCCTACGTGGATGTTCTGAAGAGGAGACAGCAGACATTGATGCTGTTCAACAGGCTCTTATGAGCCTATTATAATCTTCATTCAAACACAAGAGCAATTGCCAGAGACTTGAACATAAACCATGTTACCGTTCATAAAATTATTAAACATTCCCTAGGTTAGCATCCATTTAAACAAAATACAATACAAAAACTTATACCTAGCTTCAATAAAAAAAAATTTATAAATGATAAAATCTTGAAATTTGTAATCTGCAATTAAATTTTTGTGAATAACCTATTAAACATTTATGTTTGTTTAAAAATTTATTTTTAACTATTTGTACCAACATAGTAGACGGTTTTGCTGTTTATCAACTTGTGTCGTCAATTTTATATTAAAATATTCAGTTTATACAGGTGGATTTTAATAATGCCGAAAATAATGCATTTTTGAAAAATTCTCTGATCTATTTTTAACAAAGCAATTTTTACAAGCGATCAATGTATAAACAGACATAATGAGCATCATTATGCTGTGCGCAATCCACATAAAAGAAATATTCAGAGCATATGGACTGTGAATGTATGGTTAGGAATTATAAGAATTAACATTATATCGCCCCGCATTTATTCAGGTCAATTTGAATGCATGCACATTATTATGCAGAATTTATTCTATTTTGGTTTTCTAATAGATTAGAAGTGATGATCTAACAGAATGGACATCCTGCCCATACTTTTCTTTTGGCGCAAACCATCCTAAATAAAAAGAATAAATGATGGATTGTTTCACAGTCCTCAAAAGTGGCCACCACGCTTTCTGGATCTCACACCTATAAACTTTTTCACACGGGGTTTCTTAAAAAATAAAGTATACCAAACTTTGCCAGAAAATGCAGAAATTCTAAAAAATAGAATTTGTAACGCGTGCAGAAATCACTCCGCTCATGTTAAAACGAGTGATAAAAAATTTAATGCGCACAATTGCTTCATGCTGGGAAGAAAATGGTAGTCATAAGTAATAAAACATTTATTATAAGCATAAATTAAGATAAAATATTTTTTATTTTAATTTGTTTCTTGAATGTATTTTCGTCATGTTATCTGTATTATTTTTATTTATATTATCAAAATTTATAATTATACACTATAGGTACCTGAGTAATAAAAACAAATTTCCCTTTCCACACTTTACGCCAAACTTGCGTTCTAATCGTATTCTGCGAGCCCAATAAAGCTTGCCCCTGTCGGTAAGCGGCTAGGCAACCCGACATAATGATGTGTATGTTGCAGAAGCACCCTGTACATACTAAGAAACAAGATCATACATATTAAAATTCAGCTTATTTTAGACCGCATAATTTTGCATAATTTCAATAAAATTTCTTGCATAATCAGGCATTTTTAAATGCTGCAACCCGATTTTCCTTGGTCTCGCCCGCCGAGGAGGCGCGGCTGCAAATTAACCGCCAGCAATTAGGTAGATAGGTAAAACAAAGACATCCGCGAGGTAATCCGACAGGTCGAAGGTATCCGCGAGGTATTCAAATCGGCCGAGATTCTCAAAGATAGTCGCGAGGTATTCCGATAGGTAGTTAATCTCCACGATATTTGCGAGGTATTCAAGTTGGTAAGTAATTTCAAAATATTCGCGAGGTATTCCGATAGGTAGGTAATCTCGACGATGTTCGCGAGGTATTCAAGTAGGTACGTAATCTCCAAATATTCGCGAGGTAACGCTAGAGCCTGGGCGCCAGGTGCGAATACGCGCACCACGTTTCCGTAATCTTAATCCGAACGCGATCACCCGGACACGCACGTCCACTCAGGGCGCGGGGCGAGCTTGGTACTCTGAGGAGAGGGAGGGGCAGCGCAACGCAATCAACACTCTCAATTATAAGTAACAAATTATATATATATTTACGGAAAGAAGTGGAAAGAATAGACAGAAAGAATAGAATGATAGAATGATAGGTTCGCATCCGCGGCTCACTCATACAGCACACTCGAAACACGGAAAGATGTATATTCGCGACTCACTCACACCACACACTCGAAACACGAAAACCATATATTCGCGACTCACACTCACCGCGCACTCGAAACCCAAAAACAATAGCGTTCGCGGGACGCGACGCACCGATTCCCCGATAAGTTTTCCCAACGCTCGCGAGACTCTACGCACGTTCGTGTTCGCGGCGGCCCCAGCGCGGAATGCGCGGCAAAAGCCCGCGCGGCATTCCTCGGCCGCCCGCGACGCAATAATCGCAACAATTGTCCCCGACACGCCCCACGGCGTTCGCGAGGCGCTACACAAACTTCCCCGGACACGTCTTACGACGTTCGCGAGACAATGCTTCTCTCCCGACACGTTTTACGACGTTCGTGAGACAACAATAACACTTTCCGCGATACTCTTATTCCCCGTTCGCGAAACGACACAATAATTCTCGCGATTCCGCGATTCCGTGGAAACCTCCGACGCGACGGTCTCACTCTGCCGGGCGCATCCGGTACAACGCGATACGCCCGACGCAACCGCGCACGGAAATTTTCCACACACTCACACGCGACTGTCGGCCGCACTGGTCCTCGAGGAGGGCTTCTACGCGAAGCTCGAAACTGTGTGCGCCCCCGGCCGGTCCCCTTTGTCCGCGTCTCTAGGTAGTAGGTACAATAGGTACCGAACAATCTCCTTGCACAAGGCAACGTACGTGCAAAGGTAACTCGAAGGTAATCAAAGTGAGGCGGAGGCCGAGGTCGCACACGGAACGCGACGAGACACCGGGGTGGCAGTCTTACATGTTCCGCTATTCGTTGCTCGGGGCGGCTGCTTCGTCGGGGCGGACTCGTTGCGGCTCCGGGATGGTCCCTCGTCTCTGGCTAGCACGACAGTGCCGAGTCGTTCGCCGGTTCGGACCGCGTCGGGTCCCCGCGCATGCGCGGCCGCCCGCGGCCGCTCAGCTCCGCCGATCCGCTCTCAGCGCCGCTCTCACCGTTCACGACGTCTCACGTGACGTCTGCCGCTCGCCCGCGGGACTTTTGACTGGAGTGCTCCTCGCCTCGTTTCACTGGCGGCGCCGGTCGGGACTCTCCGAGTCCAATGCATGTGCGCCAGGCTGGCCAGGCCTTGGCCACTGACCGTTGCAGTTCCAGCCCCCGGCGGCAGCGTTCAGGGTCGCACCTCCGCTCCGCGGTAGCGATGCTGCCGTCCTTCATTTAAACCGTGGCGGCGCGCCCTTGGCTTCCTTGTTGCGGCGGGCTAGGGGGTCACGGCTCTCTTTGCGGGACCGCGGGACGGCCCGGCGGCGGGCCCGGACGTGACTCGGCTGTCGGCGTGCTGCTCCGCTCGGTCCCTGCCGACGCTTGGTTTCTCCCTCGTCGCGACATATAGGTCGTTACAACTGGTGGCTGACTGCCCACCCCCGCGGCGCTCGCCGCGCTCCTCCTATAAACCGCCTACACCTCGCAAAATAAATGTTAGTACAAAGAAATATCCCTCCTCGACTCGGGTCGAGACACCATCCCCGGCTTTCCCCTCGGCCAAGCCAACGTCTGGGCGGTGGACGCGACTATGTCACATCACAATGCATAAATCTTAGGTCCTTACCTACAACGTAAATTGTCATTCTCAACTCGCGCTTGAACTACATTAACATTGTTCCTCCGTTGGAGCATGTTTCTGGCGATCTCAACAGTTGCATTTTGCATATTAATTGGAGGATGATATCTATTTATTATTGCACCTGCTATTCTATAATATTCTCCAATATGTTTAGCATTTTGAATATTGAACGTATTGCCGAGCATTTTAAAAATTGTTTTCAAAGGCCCATTCCTTGCTTCTACAATCCATCTGACTTTTGTAACAATGCGAGTCTCGTTTGCCTGTACAGTTGTTAACTGTTGTTGCCCTCTTTCTAGTAGAGCAGGCATTTTATAAGTGATACCCAAGCGATTAAGAAATGGGATAGCATCTCTGTACCCCCTATCGACTAGAAATATATCGCCGTTGTGGAACCAGTTCCGTAGATTTTCCGCATTCCTCTCAAATTCATTTTGAAGTATGATGGCGTTATTGTTGTATGAGTCCGAAAAATATGATCCCAGTATTGATAAAATATATCCATCAGGTGCTAAAACAAGCGTTGGCTTTAATAAATGTCTTCCTTTATGGATAGAATAAGATTGTCGTAGGACACGGAAGTTACTACTATTATGAATATAGGCATAAGTGCCATTCCATATAACAATGACCTTCGGTATATAGCTGGTCATTATATAGCTCATTAGCAAATGGTGTCACATGGCGATTGATGAATTCTTCTCTACCGATAGCTCCTACTCCCATGTTTTCACGCAAAAATCTTGTCCCGAGTGACTTTCTGACATTACATATTGCTAAGCTAACAGCTTGCCTGCTTGAATAATTGAAAATAACTTTAAAGGATTCATCAGATAATCCTTGTCTTAACTTGCATAAAAATGTCATTAAATCTCTAGTCTTAACGTTCCTGACACCTTCTACATCAGGCACGGGATCACAGAATGCGAAAAGATCTTCAAACTGTTTTTTATGTAAAGAAAATAAGCATTTGAATTCTTCATCGTTTAAGTTATCAATATTTTCTAATCTGGTCTGAGCTTTTGCCTCTTTACGAAGATGTTCCAAGAAAAGTTGTAATTGTGGGCCTGGGATAACGTAAGGTCGATTAGTATACGTCAATCCAGAAATGAGACCTGAAAGAATGCGTCCATTTTGATCTAGATGACGCTTACAACATCTAACACGATCAGGAATATAAATATTTCTTTGGACAAACACATGGATTCTACATTCAACAGATAACTGAACTATATTATCAACGGCCTGACATACAATACAAGCACGATTTCTATGTTGCTTTATAACATTCAATCTCAGACATAAAGGATCATTTGTAATTGCATTTATTTCATTTACCACAGATCGATTACAATTAAAAAAAATCCTAGTATCATTTTGAATATTTATATTTGGCAAATTGTTAGAATCGCGTCTAAACATTGCAATTTCTTGTTTAACTTCATCATCTCCTATACGGGGCATTTGTTGTATATTGCCCAAAAGATTGCAAATAAAGCAATATTATATATATATACATATATATATGTATATATACAGGGTGATTCAGAATAAGTATATTGTCCCGAAAATCTCACATTCTTGACGCGATTCTAAGACGATTTTTCCTCTACAAAAAATTTCCCCGAAGCTTAGGTTTTGAGTTACTATTTTTAAAAATTTGTTAAATTTTTTATTTTTTTTTAAAATAAAACCAGTAAAATTTATAAGCAGTATACCCGGAACTACGAGTTATTAAATAAAATAAAGTAAATAATTACCTTATCACATGTACAGGAGGTAGGCCTAGGCAAGGGCGGCGCGACTCACTGACATTCACTGTCGCGAGCGCTTATGTGAGGCCAAGTGAGGCACCTGCTGTGATCAGCTGATTGTTGCACACTTCTTTCTCTCTCTCATTTACTCAATCACTCGTCACTTACTCACTTACGTTTCACTTCGTTCATCTCGAAGGAAGAACCGTAACACACGCGGCAGCGCAACACACAACAAACGCGTTATCACGCCATGTATCAAGAGACACGGTAACGGCCGATAGTGTCTCGCGCCAAGTACACGCGGAGCAAGACCACCCCGTAACTCTTTTACGCGACGTGACGAGTTGCGATTTACTTGGCAAGCAGTCGACCGATTTTTGGTTTATGTTATTGTTGTGTTGCACTCGGTGACCTCGGTGTGCACTCCGGTGTACTCCCTCCAGCTCTCCGCACACTGGCAGCGAGCAGCGTCGCGAAACTTGACAGAGAGGAATCTCTGCTTGACATGACTGAATTGTACACTACCGCTGTCGAACGTGTGATTGGTTGAAGACTGACAGTTCAGAATGCGGCAATTTGATAAATATGAAACGTATAATAACGTACGATACTCTCTTTGAGATTAATTAGAATAAGTGAAAGAGTGTCTTTAAAATATTTAATAAAGTAGGGTGCCTCACTTGGCCTCACATAAGCGCTCGCGACAGTGAATGTCTGTGAGTCGCGCCGCCCTTGCCTAGGCCTACCTCCTGTACATGTGATAAGGTAATTATTTACTTTATTTTATTTAATAACTCGTAGTTCCGGGTATACTGGTTATAAATTTTTCTGGTTTTATTTTTAAAAAATTAAAAAAATTTTAAAAAATAGTAACCTAAAACCTAAGCTTCGGGAAAATTTTTTGTAGAGGAAAAATCGTCTTAGAATCGCGTCAAGAATGTGAGATTTTCGGTACAATATACTTATTCTGAATCACCCTGTATATATATATATATATACGTTTTTCTGTTTATAGTATTTAATATTTAAATTATTTTTTTACAGATGTAATGTCGCTCGATCAACTTTAATCGATTCCATTGTAAATAAATATAAAGAAGCAACTAATGAATAGAGAAGGGGTTCTAAGGGGGCAGTGCATGCGTACCACACGGCGCCGCTTCCAGCTAGCACCGCATAGCCTCTCCTGCTCAATTCCGACTCTCACCTCCAAGCAGGCGTTTTTTCGCTGGTGAACCCCGGAAGCCTGAGCAACCGCAACGGAGATCGGGTACCAACCCCGGTGGAAGGTGCGGTCAGGACTAACGAGAGCGGGAGAAATGGCCCTCCGAAAAGGGGGTTGGGCGTGGGGCCAACAACCCCACCCCGGAAAAACTCATCGTTACGAAGCCTCAAGGAGCATTTCGGACAGTGGATCGGAGCTCGGACCGATCTAAGCGGAGACGACATGGCAGACAAAACAAGGATATGATTTTGGGAACATGGAATACTCGTAGCCTCTATAGAACAGGGGCACTCAAGGCGCTCTGTCAGGAAATGATGAGGTATAGAATTGACGTGCTGGCTGTCCAAGAGACCCGATGGACTGGCGAGGGGGTATACGATACGAGAACCCATACGATTCTGCACAGTGGAAACAAGGACCGACATGAACTCGGAGTTGCATTCCTGGTAGACCGGAGATTTAAAGACAGAATCCTGAATTTCACAGCGATAAACGAAAGAATATGCGTGATAAGGCTGAAAACAAAGTTTTTCAACTTGTCCATCATCAACGCACACGCGGAAACGGAGGAAAAGGACGAAGTTACCAAGGACAACTTCTACAGTGGACTGGAACAAGCCTTCGATACAATACCGTCAAATGACATCAAAATGGTAATAGGTGATCTCAACGCAAAAATTGGAAAGGAATTAATATATCGAGACATCGTAGGACTGCATAGCCTGCATGAGGAATCAAACGACAACGGCCTACGCGTGATAGATCTCGCGACCGCCAAGAACATGATGGTAAAATCAACCCAGCTTCCGAGAAAAAACATTTACAAGTGGACATGGGAATCTCCGGATGGAGAGCATCACAATCAAATTGACCACGTACTGATATAGAGAAGAAATGCCTCAAGCATTACTAATGTAAGAACCTGCAGGGGGGCAGACTGTGACTCGGACCACTACCTAGTACATGTGTGCTACAGGTGTCGCATAAGCAGAAGAGGAACGGAGGGAAGGCCGGAAAGCACTAAAATAAACACAGAACGCTTAAAGGACCCGGAGACAAAACACCAATATCAACAAATACTGGCGGAAAAAATCTATCAGCATGCAGATAAAGCGGAGCCTTGCACAGCAATGGAAACGGACTGGGACAGGCTGAAGAGGGCGATAACAACGTCAGCCGAAACGAGCCTAGGCGAGAGGCCGCGGGAGAGGCGGAATGAATGGTTTGATCGGGAATGCGAGGAGAGCATCCGGAAAAAAAATAAGGACGGGCAAACATGCATGGAAAGACCAACAAGAGCGAAGAGGGATGCCTACAAACAATCTAGAAAGGAAGCCAATAAACTGATAAGGAAAAAGAAGAGGGAACACCTAAATAACTCTATTGCCGGAATAGAGGAGGACTTCCGAAGCAAGAACTGCAGGCGGGCATACAGAAACATAAACACATTCAAAAAGGGATTTGTACCAAGGACCACACTGTGCAGGGACGGGAGTGGCAACATCATAGGAGACGGTGAGAGGATAAAAAGAACATGGAAGGACCTCTTTCAAGAACTGCTAAATCCGCACGGGAGCAGTGGAAACGAACCGCCAGAGGAGAGACTAAGAGGACAAGAACCCCAGGTAGAGACGCCGTCTCTAGCAGAGGTAAAGGCAGCGATAAAAAAGCTCAAGAACAACAGGGCGCCCGGAGCCGACAACATCCCAGCGGAGCTACTGAAATACGGTGGGGATAGCCTAGTTACAGCAGTCCACCAACTAATAGGCAAGATATGGGACATTGAGCAAATCCCAGAGGAGTGGCAACTCAGTATAATATGCCCCATACACAAAAAGGGTGACAAACTCCTTTGTAAGAACTATAGAGGGGTATCACTTCTTTGTACAATGTACAAGGTACTAACAACAATCATAAAGACCAGATTAGAACAGTATGCCGAAGACATCATAGGGGAGTACCAAGCGGGCTTCAGGCCTAACCGATCAACTACAGATCAGCTATTTACGGTGCGCCACGCACAGGAGAAATGCTGCGAACACAATGTAGAACTGCTCCAACTATTCGTGGACTTTAAACAGGCATACGATAGTATTGATCGCAACATGCTCTATAAAATACTCCTAGACTTCGGCATCTCCCCGAAAATGGTGCGACTCATCAGGATGACAATGCTCAACACACGATGCAAAGTGAAAATAAAAATATACGTGTGGCCTCCTCGCGCGGCAAAGTGAAACTTCTTAGCTGTGAGGAATAGGATAGTATCTCGTTTATAGTATCTGAATTAATGCCTATGTATAATTCAGAAATTAAATTTTAATTATAAATTAAAGCCAATGCAATTCACAAATAAAAATTGATTTCTGTATTGAAACCTGTATAACGCACAAATCAAATTTTAATTATAAAAGTGAAGTTTCAGGTTATGAGAAAAATTTGTCTATATATAATTATATGTATATAAATGTAACAGTTGGCAACAGTTGGCCCATATTTAATTATATATGGGCAAATTTTTCTTATACCCTGAAACTTCACTTTTATAATTAAAATTTGATTTGTGAGTTATACAGGTTTCAATACAAAAATCAATTTTTATTTGTGAATTGCATTGGCTTTAATTTATAATTAAAATTTAATTTCTGAATTATACATAGGCATTAATTCAGATACTATAAACGAGATACTATCCTATTCCTCACAGCTAAGAAGTTTCACTTCTGCCGCGCGTGGAGGCCACACGTATATTTTTTTTTTTTGACTTTTTGCGACGGACTTTCATAACGCGAACGCGTAACGCGACGCTCCGGATCACTCCCGTATAAGTTTCAACTTTTCGTGACGGACTTCTATTACGCGAACGCGTAACGCGACGCTCCGAATCACTCCCGTAGAAGGTTCGACTTTTCGTGACGGATTTCCATAACGCGAACGCGTAACGCGACGCTCCGAATCACTCCCGTAGAAGGTTCGACTTTTCGTGACGGACTTCCATAACGCGAACGCGTAACGCGACGCTCCGAATCACTCCCGTAGAAGGTTTGACTTTTCGTGACGGACTTCCATAACGCGAACGCGTAACGCGACGCTCCGAATCACTCCCGTAGAAGGTTCGACTTTTCGTGACGGACTTCCATAACGCGAACGCGTAACGCGACGCTCCGAATCACTCCCGTATAAGGTTCGACTTTTCGTGACGGACTTCTATTACGCGAACGCGTAACGCGACGCTCCGAATCACTCCCGTAGAAGGTTCGACTTTTCGTGACGGACTTCCATAACGCGACTTCCGTAACGCGACTTCCGTGACGGACTTCCGTGACGGACTTCCGTGACGCTTCCGGTTCGAATCACCCCCCGTGCCCTAAGAAGTTTCACTTCAATAAACCAAGAACTGACAGATGCCTTCGAAGTGTCACGGGGACTAAAGCAGGGCGACGGACTGGCACCAACTCTCTTCAACATGGTCCTGGAATACGTAATACGGAGAACAATAGTCGATACAAACGCGACTATAATGAGTAAATCGAGGCAAATCGTGGGCTACGCGGATGATCTGAATGTGATGGGGAGATCAATGTCGGACGTCGAGGAGGCGTTCAACTCGATGGAATCTGCCGCGAGAAGCGTCGGCTTGGAAATCAACGAGGACAAAACCAAGTTAATGAGGCTAAGTAGAAACCTCAGAAGAAAACTAGGTCAAAGCGTCACGATCGGCACACACAAATTCGAAACAGTGGATGAGTTTGTATACCTGGGTTCCAATTTAAACAAGAACAACGACGAGATGGTGGAAATAAGGAGAAGGATCACGGCGGCAAACAGAATGTATTTTACATTATGGCCGCTCTTTAGGTCCAGAAGTATCCACCGGAAAACAAAAATAAGAATGTACAAAACAATACTCCGTACGGTGGTAACGTATGGATGTGAATCGTGGAGCATTACAAACAAATCCGCAGACACGCTGGACCGCTTCGAGAGAAAAATACTCCGCAGGATCTTTGGGCCGGTAAGAGAGGAAGAAGTATGGAGAGCGCGGTATAACCATGAGCTATACCAACTTTATGGAGAAATTAAGCTCTCAGCATATGTAAGAATACAACGACTGCAATGGGCGGGACACGTGCAACGCATGCCACCAGCCAGAGTCCCCAAGAAAATGCTAGAGGGAAAACCGGGAGGAAGAAGATGCGTGGGCAAGCCACGTCTGAGATGGGAGGACAGCGTTGGAAGAGACTCCGACGCACTCCTGGGGATTAAGAACTGGAGGAGAGCAGCGGGGAGCCGAGAGAGCTGGAAGAGACGACTTGAGGAGGCCAAGGCTCGATTTGGGCTGTAGCGCCATTGATGATGATGAATGAATAGAGAAATTTGATTGAAGGAGACGAGGAACCAGACAAAGATAAAGTGCTTAACGTTGTCCAATCATTTAAAAAAGTTTTCATTTTATGTCTGTCACAATATGAATCCATGGGGCATATGGGATTTGTTGTATAAAAATTTTGAGGATACAAGGGACCTTTCGAAGTACTTACACACTTTATAAAGATTGATTCTTTTTGTATTACATACATACGTATAAATGAATAAATAATTACATGTTTCTTTTCTTTTGATTATTGCACGTTTTGTTTTATACAGAACCAATTTGCTAATGAAGTATATCATGAGTTTGTGGATAAAATTTGGGAATGTATGACGGATCTTTTATTTGAGGAGGCTGGTCCGGAGGAAGCGTTGGACAACCAGAAAGAAACGTTCCTCATTGAATTGACGGTGTGTTGCATAAAACAAGCTGCTACGGGCAAAGCACCGGTTGGCCGAGTATCTACTCGAAAAATTCTGTCAGCAAAAGAACCTAAACAAGTTCACAATGTACAAACTTGCCATAAGTCTGAGCTCGCGTGAATAGGTGAGGAGGCAACACATTGAATGAATAACCAGTTGAATATTTGAAACTCGTATAACTCGAACTCGTATAAATTGAACTCGTATAATTCGAAACCAATGAATTTATGTGGCAGAAACCAAAATGAATACCACCATTTGGTGCGAGGATAAGGAAAACTGCCGAAAACCTTACCAGTATTCTCATTACAAAAGTATCCTCGCACTGAGCAGCGTGTATCAAATACATATAAATCATAAACAGAGTATGCATAAAATTACAGAATATACATAGTAATCATGAACAAAATGTGCATAGAAATAATATAACATACATAGAAATCATACACAAAATATAAGCATACGTGAATCATGCAGAATACATCAATGTTGAAAAGAAACAAACAGATTATCTTGAATTGAAAAGAACTGTATCTTCAACTATGTTAAACTGAAAAGAACTGTATCTTGAACTATACAGTATATTAAACTGAACTGAATTGAATCATAAACTATATTTGATAGTGAACTATAATGGACTGTATCTTAACGTATTCGTAGAATAATAATACCAATATGAAACTTTATCTCTCTTATATTTGAATAGTATCACAGAAGTTTCTCACTGTTCTCATAATATCGCAGGTCGTCTCTAAATGAAGAGAAAAAAGGGGAACGCGTGTGGACGGAAGTACCATAAGACTGTAATACTTGTGTGACTCTTATCATGAGTCGTATAACTTAAGGGGGGAAACCCATTTGTCGGGTCCAAAAAATCGATTTTTTGGAAATAGTTTTAATCGATTGCTAAACTATTCAAGAATATCCCCTGAAAATTTCAAGTTGATATCTAAAGTATTTACGAAGTTACAGCTTGTAGACGAGCCGGGCGAGCCGCACCCTGTATTACCTTCAAAAACTTTAAACGCGTTTTTCTCGAAACGTGTTTTTTTGATTTGTGTGCACGATTGAAAAAATTCTACTGAACCGATTGGACTCTATTACGGCTTATTTTAAAGATAATTAAATTCTCTTAAATATGACATTTTCTGATTTTTGAAAAAAAAAAATTTTTAACGTTTTTTTTTGACATTTTAATGTCATTTTTTATGCAAAAAATACATAAACTGTGAAAAAACATGCAATTGCAATTTTTTTTTTAAATATCTTAATGTCATATCGAAGCTACTATCCTAAGCTTTAAA
Organism: Leptothorax acervorum; assembly: GCA_035220615.1. Lineage (NCBI taxonomy): Eukaryota > Metazoa > Arthropoda > Insecta > Hymenoptera > Formicidae > Leptothorax > Leptothorax acervorum. The sequence continues at coordinate 76,345 of JASTWQ010000560.1, forward strand.
AAGAACTTTGGTTTTTTGGTTTCAGATAAAAATTAAGGACGCTATCCTGCACACAGTGATTAGCGAGGCGAGATGTAAATGACCGCCATTTTTATATTAAATTGCAATATTTTTGCACGAAAAAATTATTTTGTAATCTTCAATTATATGTTACAATGTCATAAAAATTTCAAAGCGTTTGGAGTCATTATACCCAAAAAAAAAAAATTCCTAAAAATCATGCATTTTTTGACCCGACGAATGGGTTTCCCCCCTTAAGGAAAAGGCGAGTCATGAACTTGTTATAATCTTAATTCTCTTCAAGATTATGATAATTCTCACACAGAGAACCTAACTTTTGTCACAAGAAATGAAAGTAACTGTATATCTTCACAGTGTATCACAAAGAAAGAACAAAAATGTCATTCCGATGATTAACTTGAAATATACATATGAAAGGTGAAGTCCACACGGTTTACCCATTTACCGATTGATCGCATTCTCACACACATAATACTGTAAGTGCGCGAATTGCGGACGTAGGGCCACCTGACGAAATATGCGATAGATGAATATACGAACTCCGGAGTGGGGCCGAGACGGGCAGTCGTACGGTAGATGAGCGATACGAAGGACTGCGATCGTTGCCGTGGCTCGGATAAATGTGGTAATTGAAAACTCGCGAGGGACTGTTGAGTGAAGTGTAACGCGAAGCTCACGAGGGACTGTTGAGCTTGTTAGTAAAAGTAAAAAGACGTTGTAACGAGAAAACTGAAATATCATAAATAAACGGAGCAATCGAATTGTAACTATTGTTGCTATTTTCTTTATCCGGAGTAAAAGTGAATATCGGAGTAACGGATTGAGTCGTGCGTGCCTACAGAAAAAATTCAGAAGTGGGATGAATCGGCGTCATCGTCTTAAAATCGACGAGAAGCAATAATTTGTTAATTGCGCTGGAGTGTGCGTGGCAAGATTAGTGTTGTGCACGTGTGCGCGGCGTGTCGTCGGGGAAGGTTCAAGAAGCAGAGGGTCGTGTGCCGCAAGGAATGTTCTCGCACTTGTTTTCAAATTGGTGACTCAGCAAAAGCGCGGATAACCGAAAATTCGGAGCGCGTGCCACCTGTGTCTTTGGTGGGTGACTCGGTGTTACCATCCCCGCATATGGTCTTGATCCCTGATACGGATAATCGGTAAATGAAAATTCTTGGCTGTCGGTTGCGAATCGGGATGAATCGAGAAGCACTGGAAGTTTTACCGATCAATGACCTACGGGCACTTGCGTCGCGCTTAAAACTGGACACCAGGGGATCGCGCGCGAATATCTGTGACACGATTGCAAGTCATTATGAGCGAACCGGGTGGCCAGAGACGACCCTTGAGGATCCGATGCAAGATGGGGGGAGTGAGGGAAGTAATCCACCCCCTATACTCGAGAATAGTGCGTCGCCTTCGGAGAGACGCGAAATGCGGAATGAGCGGTCGCGTGTTGTGAGCGGAGCGGCGGCTCTTTTTTCTGGAGTAGTGACGGACGAACGATTGCGTATTATGAGCAGAGCTATGACTCCTAATTCCGGAGTAGAAATTATGGAGAATTGTGCGAACACTAACACGATTCCCGACATTCAGTCCATAGTAAATTCGGTAGTGCGAGCTTTGCGGCAGGCATCTCCGTCTCCGTCCATAGGTTCGACACATCGAGACGATAATATGCACGGGTCGGTGCCAAATGGCAATGGAGCCGCAAACGTTTGGCAAAGTGTGAAGTATGCGGAGAAGTTAATCCCCACTTTCGCAGGGAAAGAAGCGAAGAACGTAATAAGATGGCTGGAGAGGATAGTTAATATCGCGCGGACGTATCAGTTTGGCGATGACGTGTTGTTGCCTGCCGATGTTAGCCAATTGAGGGAGCGCACTTTGAACTGGTACAATCGACAACCGCTTGAGACAGTGTCAACGTGGGAGGAGTTTAAATTTCAGTTGAGGCGATATTTCAAACGAAAGGAATCCTACGCTGCAACGTTAGCACGAATCAGTGCCCGAATTTGGAAGTCGCATACGGAGAAGTTCATCGATTATGCCGAAGCGAAATTGAATCTGATGCAATTATTGACGCTGTCAGAAAGGGAAAAAATTGAGCTTCTGGCTGACGGCGTAAAAGATTTCAATCTCCGAAGACTCGTGTTAAGCACATGGATCGATAACGTCCCTGATTTTATCGATCATGTGCGCCGTATCACGGAAGATAGCGTTGTGGTAAGGAGAGGAGAACCGCCTAGACACATCTCAAGGAGAGCGGAGGGCGAGATCGCGTCTGCGGCTGGTGCAAAGGTGTGCTTTAACTGCAAAAAGCCCGGTCACTTGTCCCGGGATTGTCAAATCGCTAGGGCAACCTGTTTCAAGTGTGGACAGGTGGGACATCTGAGCGGCAATTGTCCAAGGAGGGAAGCCAGCCGAACCGGCTCATTAAATCATCTGGAGGAGGGGCAGGCGGCGTACCCATTGGTTCCTTCATCAGTAGAGTCTACGCGACCGGACGAAGACATCTTGCAGATCGGCGCGAATACAGATGCAAGGTCATGTATAGAAATTCGAGGAGCATGTAAGAAGGAAATTGCCATTCGTGCGTTAGTCGACACGAGTAGTCCTAGTAATTTAGTTAAAAAGTCGGTATATAAAAAATTATTTGATAATCGTAAATTGCTTAAAGTTAGAAGAGAAAAGGATTATAAAGGGATTAATGAGTCTCCGGTATCGGTTTACGGTAAAATATATGATCGAATTTTGCTCGATTGCATAAAGGATGCATGGTTTGACATTACTTTCCTAGTGGTTGACGACAAGACAATGTGTTATGATGTCCTCATCAATCGAGAATTTATTGATAATAACTCTAATTTGAGGTTAACATATCATAGAGACAAGTGTACGTTTGAACTTGTGGATGACTTTAAGTCATAGAGACAAGTGTACGTTTGAACTTGTGGATGACGCAATTCGCGCAAGATCTCTTAGCGATAAATGTTATTGAGAGTAGGGAACCGCATGATATAATTATTGCAAACTTAGATAAGGAAGTAAATGTAAAAGATCAACGCAAGTTATTGGATGTTTTTGAAACAGTAGAAAATATGAACGTTGGAAAGATACAAGATGACCACGATATTCAAGTACATTTAAAGGACAACCCTTGTTTAGATACGCTCCGAGACGCATGTCCATCGGCGAAAAAGAGGAACTGCAATAGATTGTAGATGATTTGTTAGAGCGTGGCATAATTAAACCTAGTATTTCGCCGTATTGTTCACGCGTGGTGTTAGTGACCCGGAGAAACGGAAAGAAACGAATGTGCGTAGATTTAAGACCGCTCAATCAGAGAGTATTTCAGTAAAAGTATCGATTTCCTGTTATAGAGGATGAAGTAAATAAATTAAGGAATAAACGGATTTTTACAAAGTTGGACTTGAAGGATGGATTCCATCAAATTGCAATCCATCCGGACGATACCAAATATTTCGCTTTTGCAACCCCCTCGGGACAGTATGAATTTGTCAGAATGCCCTTTGGGTATTGTGAGGCTACTGCTGAGTTTCAGAAAATAATTTTTAAAGCTTTGCATGTGTTGGTACGTGCTAACAAAATCCTAATATACATCGATGATATTTTGATACCGACGGTTACAATTGCGGAAAATTTGGAGATTTTGAAGGAAGTGCTGATTTGTTTGAAGCAATACGGCTTAGAATTGAACTTAGAAAAATGTTCGTTTCTCAAAAGAGAAATTGAATACTTAGGATATTTAATTACGTCGAATGGAATCACTATGTGTAAGCGGCATGTGCAGGCAATTATCGATTACCCTCAACCTAGAAATATAAAAGAGTTATAGAGTTTTTTGGGGTTAACCAATTTCTTTCGGAGATTTATTCAGGATTATGCGATAAAAGTGAGGCCTTTGCAGGCGCTGCTAAAAAAAAGTGCGGAATTTTTGTTTGACGAACAATGTGCTCAAGCGTTCCGGCGTCTTATAAATGAATTAACTACCCCTCCGGTATTGTGTATATATAGCTCCTCAGCTGAAACGGAATTGCATACAGACGCTAGCAGCCACGGGTTTGGCGCAATTTTGTTACAAAGACAGGCCAATGGTCGTCTGAGCCCGATAGCTTATTTTAGCCGTGTAACTACCGATATTGAGAGGAATTACCACACTTATGAATTAGAAACTCTGGCGGTCGTGAGAGCAGTTGAGCGTTTTCATATATATTTGCAAGGTGTAAACTTTCGAATTGTAACAGATTGTAACTCATTGGTGTTGGCAATGAAGAAGATCAATATAAATCCAAGAATAGCCCCATGGAGTATGGCTCTCCAGAATTACAAATTTGAACTTATACATAGAGAATAGGGTAAAATGACCCATGTGGATTGCCTGAGTCGTTTCATTGCGAACATAAATGTAATCTCGATAGAGGATGAATTATTGTATAAACAATTAGCTGACCTTAAAATTAAGGAAATAGCGGAAGAATTGGAAACCAAGGATCATGAATATTTTGTATTAATTGATGGCTTAGTCTTTCGTAAATGCTCAGATAAAAATCTATTTGTTGTTCCGGAAAATATGATTAAGAGCGTTATTCGGATCTATCATGACGATATGGCGCATGTTGGTATAGACAAAACGATACACGGTATTATGAATCACTATTGGTTTCCATGTCTGAAATGGCGTGTCAAACAATATATAGAGAACTGCGTAAAATGTCTGAGTTTTTCGTTAGTCGGAGGGAAGCCCGAAGGAGAATTAAAAATCGTTGAAAGGTAGCCGTGCCGTTTCACATTCTTCATATCGACTATTTTGGGCCTTTGGAAACCGCCGCTTATAAACATAAGTATATTTTGGTAATCGTGGACGCGTTTACTAAATTTACCTGGCTTTACGCGACTAAGACTACTAACGCGGAAGAAGTTGTGAAGTGCTTGACTGGCCTTTTCGATTTATTTAAATTTCCGGAAAAAATTTTAAGTGATCGCGGAACAGCTTTTTCTTCAAGGGTTTTTGATCAATTTCTGAATGAAAGAAAAGTAAGGCATGTTATGGTGGCAGTCGCGTCTCCTTGGGCGAATGGTCAGGTTGAACGAGTCAATCGTTTTTTGAAATCAACGTTAGCCAAAATATGCGAAAGGCCGGCGGATTGGAAGCATGAGTTGGGTACCGTACAATTTGTTATTAACAACACCTTTCATAAGTCGATCAACACTACTCCGAGTAAAATGTTGTTAGGATACGATCAGCGTCAAAAATCCGACAACGAGTTGAGAGAGTTAATTGAGAAACTAACGCGAATAGATGATGATGATGAATCGCTATTTATTAGGCGCTCCGGGATTTCTCCCCTCAAGCGCATATACAAAAAAAAAATAGAAATACAAAATGACAAAATAACAAAAATAATATTTATATCTATAACAAGAGAGGAAAAAAAAATAGAGAAAAAAAATAGAGAAAAAGAGGAGAAAAAATAACAAATAGTAGAATCGCTATTGCTGACTTTGTGGCTGTGTGTTACGTAAATATTCAAATAAGTCGCTCTTGAAAATCCCCCTCGAGGAGGCATTACGCAGGTCTAGTGGTAAGCTATTCCATAATTCGGCTGCGAAACTAATGAACGATTTTTTAAATAGTTCCGTTCTACATTGCGGTAGGGACAACGACTTCGGGTGAGATCTTGTATCGCGCACTGCCTTGTCGCCCTTGTAAGTAAAAGCTTGGTACAATGATGTGGGTTTCTTAGAATGAAGGATGGAGTATGTTAAGTTACCAACAAAATATAATCGTCTCTGGTGTACCTTTAGCCACTTGAGCTCCTCAAAATAAGGCGTGATATGTTCATCCCGTTTAGCCTGACAAACAAATCTAACACAGGTGTTCAAGGCTCGTTGCAAGCGCATATTGTGTTCTCTTGTAATGTCAGTGAAAGTTGCACAACAGTAATCGAAAAGAGGCTTGATCAAGGTGCAAACTAACCTTGCACGTAACAGAGGCGGCATGAGATGCTTGCACAACTTAAGTTGGTGTACTGAGGCGTTCACTCTGGAAACAGTTTTTGACACCTGTTCTTTCCAAGAGAGTGTATTTGAGATGGTAACCCCCAGGTATACTACCGACTCTTCATACGGTATTATGGTGTCGTCCACAACGATATGAGGCAGATCTAATTGGAGACCATTAAAATAGCGGGCTGTGCCCATGATCATTGCCGTAGTCTTACTTGGATTTAGAGATAGCCGATTTTCCGTCGCCCAAGCTACTATATTGGAAATGTCCTGATTCACCTTTTGCACGGCCTCAGCCAGATACTTCAGTTCCGTATGCAAGTAAATGCACAGGTCGTCAGCGTAGAAATTGTATTTACAGTATCTCAAAACATTGCCAAAACCACACAGATACAAAATAAATAGTAAGGGTCCAAGTACAGAGCCTTGGGGGACTCCAGCAGTCGTTGTCCTCTCCGTCGACGTCGCACGCGAGACAGGGTCGCGAACCACCTGCCTTCGATCGTAGAGATAGGAGCACATCCAGCGCAGTGCCGAACATGAAAAGCCAAGGTTCCTTAGTTTCTCAATCAATAAATAATGATCTACGTTGTCGAAAGCTTTAGAAAAATTGAAAAAGATTGCAATGGTGACTTTTCTAGCGTCTGCGGCCCTTCTCACGTCGTCAAGAATTCTTATCAGCGCAGTTTGCGTAGAGTGGTCCCTTCTGTAGGCTGCTTGATGAGGATCCAGCAAATCATGGTCGTCCAGATAGGCCTTAATCTGCTCGGCTACAATGTGTTCGAGAGCCTTGGAGACGGTACACAAAATGGAGATTGGCCTGTAATCCTTTAATTGCGATGGACTTTTGACCTTCGGTAAGGGCTGTATTATGGCACTTTTCCATAAGATAGGGTAGACTCCATAAGTTAGACTGTAGTTGAATATATGTGTGACCGTTGAAAGAATACCTGGCAGAGCTCCTGAAAGAAGCTTCAACGACAGTCCATCCGCACCGACTGCATCCGACTTAATTCGTGTGATCGCCTTGAGCACCTCCCTGGGCTCAATGTTACCTAGATAGTACTTGGAGTCGTCGTATGTTTCCTCGCCCAGGTAGAAAGCTGTGGCAGTTTGCGCGTTCCTGCTGATCCCCGCCGCACCAAAAGTGAAGAAGTCCACCAGTTCTTCCGTGGAAAAGAGCAATTTCATTTCTGAGGATTTGTTTTTGATTAATCCTAGATGTTTGAGCCTATTCCAAATAATCTTAGGTTCCCTCAGATCTTGAAAAGCATCCTGGTAATAATTACATTTGGCCTTGCGTACTAGCGTTTGAACCTGATTACGTAAGTGTTTGTAATTGTCGTAGTTTGTGTCATTTCTATATCGTTTCCACTTCCTTCTAGCTATATTTCTCTCCTTCATTTTGCTCTTGATATCGTTGGTCAGCCAAGGAGCGGGCAAGTGCTTAGGATAGACATTGCGCAGTGGCGCATGCTTATTGAAGCATTTTAGAAGGTAGTCATTTAGGCTGACCTTGCTGTCTATGTCATCCGCGATGAATACAGGCCTCCAGTCATATTCCGCCAGTTCGTTCCTGAAAGCTTCAGGATTAAAAGAGCGAAAATCTCTAGCTATGATGTGACGCCGTTGGAAACGCTCGACTTTCACTTTGTACGCAATGTCAATCAGATCATGGGCAGACAAATAACACGCCTCCTGCTGCCCATACGTAACTAATTTGTCAGGATCGTCGATAATACATAGATCTAACCACGTAGAAGATGTACGCGTGTGATGTGTGGGCCCATATGGTACCAGGTGGAAACGCATCGCATCCACCAATGAACGGATCTGCTCCGCGTCGAAAGTCCGTGTGCCGAGGTCCGCGTTGAAATCCCCAAAAACGACAGTGTGCCTGTACAGCGCCGACAATTCGGAAAAATCATTGAAGAATTCCTCAATGTAGCCGCAGTGCGGCGGCCTGTACACTACGGCCAGTAGAATCTTGGAGTTCCCGTCCATAGAAATTTCAGCCATCAAATATTCTGGTTTGCGACAGTAATTTTCCTCTGATTGTCTTAATATCCTGGCATGAGCATTTCCTCTGAGGTAAAAGGCCACTCCTCCACCAGTTTTGCCAATTCTATCCCGTCTAAACACATTGTATCCCTGCAGAGAAACCATGCGATCTGGAATGGATGGTTTAAGCCAAGTTTCAGACATACAGATTATGTGATATTCCGAGTCAACGAAATGTGCTCTGAACTCATCAAGATGTGCAAACAGCGACTGGCAATTCACGTGACAATAGACGTTGACATTGAGCGAGAAAGAGCGGAACTGCGAGACTCTGCGCAAATTGCGAACCGAGCGGTACAAGAATACAACAAAAGATTGTACGACAAAAAACATAAAAAGCCTACACAATACAAAGAAGGAGATTTTGTACTTGTTAGAATTTTGCAGCATAAACCTGGCGTGAATCAAAAATTGTTACCTAAGTATAAGGGTCCGTACCAAATCAGGGCAGTTCTTAAGAAAAGTAGATTTGTAGTAACGGACATACCGGGATATAATATTACGTCGAAGCCATGAACACCGTTCTCTCAGCTGATAAAATAAAACCGTAGATAAGAATAGGCGACGATAGAACTACCGACGACAATGCTAAGCTTAGAGACGACGACTAGATTAGGTAGGACCAAAGTAGATTGGTTGACAAGTTTGGTAATGCATTGAACGATATCTCTGTAATATGATAGATAGCTATTATTATATTCTTTAATTTATTAAATCATCGAGTTAATTATGTATGACACAGTTCGAGGACGAACTGACTTGTCAGGATGGCCGAAGCTGTAAGCGCGCGAATTGCGGACGTAGGGCCATCTGACGAAACATGCGATTATAGATGAATATACGAACTCCGGAGTGGGACCGAGACGGGCAGTCGTACGGTAGATGAGCGATACGAAGGACTGCGATCGTTGCCGTGGCTCGGATAAATGTGGTAATGGAAAACTCACGAGGGACTGTTGAGTGAAGTGTAACGCGAAGCTCACGAGGGACTGTTGAGCTTGTTAGTAAAAGTAAAAAGACGTTGTAACGAGAAAACTGAAATATCATAAATAAACGGAGCAATCGAATTGTAACTATTGTTGCTATTTTCTTTATCCGGAGTAAAAGTAAATATCGGAGTAACGGATTGAGTCGTGCGTGCCTACAATACTCATAACTCATTGAAGTAATACAGAAATTATACATGTATATACCTTGCAAGGTCGCAGTAATAGTTTTCGAGCGCTCGATATTACAGACTTTAACGAAAAGAAAGGTGAACATTCTTGTTCCAATGAATAATGATTTCTCATTGAGATATTAGAATATATCTCGTCCGTGAAAAGCAACGTGCTCGTGACGTCCTCTCCTTGCTCGGTTATGACGTCATCATCGTGATGCGTCGAAAGAAAGAGAGAGACACATCTGGAAGCTACCGTAAGGATTAATGTAATCCACGGTCGAAATGTTCTCGTTCCAGACGGACTCTCCTTACTTCGAATATTCTCGTACTGTACCTACTCGGTAGGATACAGAGCTCTCCGCTTGTGATGGCCGTAGCCCTGTCGTCCTTCGAATTCTAGAAGGATAGACCCGCCATTAGATGACGACTGTTTGTCGGTCAGAACCCAGAAGAATATGAATCGTGCAGTTGACGAGGTCTGACTCTGCTGCACGACTCCCGCACGCTTGTCTTGTCTTAGCCTTGCGCTAATGAATATGATGCAACATGCATCCGCTTGAATATGCGAGTCGACACGCACACCGAATTTACACGGACCGCACGTCCGCTCTCAACTACTGATAGATTGCGAATGCGCAATGGCCGCTTTCTTGTCGCTACGTGGACGTTTCGAGTCTGCCCATTCCGTTCTTTCTATCTCTCGAATGCGAGCCAGTTGGTGGCGCCGCCCGCAATTCCGAATGTGTTCACAGTGTGCTCACGACAGTTAACCATACGAATGATTCGAAACCTGCTTTACCTTCTTCGTCGGTAATGCAGTTACCTGATTTTTCTTTCCAACTTTAAACAAACAATGATAAGCAAAAATTGACAGAACACTTTATAAGAACGTTACCACTGTTACTCGACATTGTTTTGTTGATGCTTCAAATTTCGTATATTTGTGACACTGTAGCTCGATAAAAAAATTTCTGTCAACAAACTCGATTAAAATTCCATAAACTACATTTTGTCTACAAAACGTTTTCTTAACTTTCCTACAATTTTTTTTACCAAGTTACACAATTTTAAAACTAAACCTATACTTTTTAGAAATAATGTCGGTTTTTAAACTTAAAAAACCACCGATTTTTCGCCGAGCTTCAACAGTTTGAAAAGAGCTTAATTTTTAGTATATAAAAAGTGTCCCTTTTTTAAATTAAAGTATGTGCTGAGAGAGACCTACAATGTGAATAAAGAAATAAATAAGAGAAGAAAAATCTGTTTATTTCTTGTTGATCTTAAGGCTACGTTTAACAAAGTGGACAGAGGGTAATTACGAGAAATGTATTGAAAATAACAGCTAAGATTATAGAAAAATAATGGAAACATATAAAGAAATAAAGAATAAAGTAAAGATATAAAGAATAAAAAAAAAGAGAGAAGGAAATTGAGAAAATGGAGGAGGATGGGAAGGTGTAGGGATAGGCATAGGGAGAAGAGGCAAGTATATAAGAAATTATGTGAAAAAAAGAAAAAAAAGGAGTTGAAAAGATGGATGGACGGAAAAAATTAAGGAAGTTAAAAAGAAGAAATAAATGTAGAGGCAATAAAGAGGGAAAGAAAAAGACAGAAGATGATAAATAAGAGATGGAAGAACCCGATAAAAACAGTCACGTCACATCCACGTCGAATCCACGTAATTTACGTAGACTACGTGGATGCAGATTTATCCACAAACTATGCACATGGATGCAACGTTCTTTTCTCATCACTACATCGAAGTCTATTATCTCCGAAATGTCAATGTAGATTCTCTGTGGATATATCTATTAAAAAATATGTACCTACAGGGAATTTTCATTGACATTTCGGGGATAAAAGACTTCGATGTAGTGATGAGAAAAGAACGTTGCATCCATGTGGATAGTTTGTGGATAAATCTGCATCCACGTAATTTCTATTAAAGATTATAATTGATGAATGAAAGTATAATTATACTGCGTTTATATGGCAATGTCATAGGTTTCAATGGATAATCAATAGTGAATTATAATTTGATGCTGCAATTATACTTTGTATACTGCAGGTGGAATAAACTTGTATTAAATAAGATTTTGTATTGAATAATATTACTTTACAAAAAAAGGAAACATTTAGTGATAATTAAGAATTTATATAACAATTACAGAGTAAGGCATTAAAATAATTTTATTGTGATCGACAATGTCACAAACGATAATTGAAAACTTATATAAAGATAGATTACAATGTTTCAGAATCTTGTTCAGAATGGGACATTGGAAAACAGACATACTTTGAAACAATCCAATTATCTTCCGCATTTTTTTCAGGGAGGGGTAATAGTACAACTTTTTTTCTAATATCTTCTAAACACCACCTCTGTAGTGATCCAAGAGTGTTAACAATGTATATGTTTATACAGCTGGAAGAAAATGGATAAGAAAAGAGATCTGATTTTTCTGTAAATTTTCTGCCAATTATAAAATGGTTTCCTTCAGCACATGTTATAATATTTTCGATTTTAAGAACTTTATTGGTTTTTGTAAGACAATATGCATTAGCAGATGATACAATAAATTTTTTATCTGACATTCGAATTTCTTTATACTGCTCTCCTTGACAGTTTAGAGTTGGTCCTGTATTATGACGTTGCTCAAATAATAATTTGTTCTCTGTAGAATAAGAAAGGCGGAGCATGGCTGCCTTTTCTATCACACGGCAAACTATTTGAGGAAGTGTCCTTCCTGGTGCATGCAAAAAGTCCTTCATGTGTCCTAAAAAACTCTCGAACTTAAATGCGCTAAATTCTTCAAGATGTCCATGTAACAGACAATCCTCAACAATATGTTTTAAATGATGAACATTATATACCACAAAGGTTTGTCCATAAATTTTAGAACTGTGTTCTACAAACAACCTAAGTAATTTGTCTGCATCAACGGCATAATCTTTGACCAACACAGGATCGACTAAAATTCGAATAGCACAAGCAAATAACAGAAAATTTTCATACACTTCTCGATGCATAAATCTAAAAATGAGGAATCCATCATATAACAAGAGCCTTCTAAATTCTGTACCTTTATAATATTTCCATTCACTCAATCTGCGTGGCTTTCTAGCAAAATCAGACGGAAAGAAAGATTTTAGAAAGTTACAAAAACTATCTATTTCAAGAACAACATCACCAGGCAGTTTAAATTTACTAGCTTTAGTACAGTACAGCATTGAAAGTAATTCGTTTCATAACTCCTAGGTATAACAGGTTAAAAGATTCCAAAGGAAATTGTGTTATAGGTTTAAGCTTAAGTCTCGTAATCAGAGGACTAATTCCTTTATGATATTCCTTGTGAGTATGTTGACAAATAGATTCATCTGTTCGTAAAGGTGCTTCTTCATAAGGATACGTCATTCGGTTGCCGAACCACACACCTTTAACAGTGCACCTGCAAGACAAAATATTAATATTAGATAAAGTATTCAAGTGTTCAAAGTATTCATTGTAGTAGTGACAAATTAGTTTCAGAATAATCATTAATAATTCTTTTCTTATATCTACTGTCACGGCTTTTTGCACGCGGGCGCAAGCCGGATCAAAAGGGGGTGGTAGAGAGTCAGGTGTCAGGCCTCTCGAATGGGTCCCTCGCACGAAATCTTGACTCGCGAAATAAACTATTGGGCGCCAGACGCGGCAATTCGCGTCCACTAAATACAACGATTTTCCAATGATTTATCACGACAACGCAAGTGCTTCGATTCACCAAATTTGTCAAAACGCACTTAAGGATTCACGAAAGCGGAAGCGTAATTATTCGTGCGAAGGCCGACCAGCTCGACCTAACGGCAGAGGGGCGGGGCAAGGCAGGGCAGTGCAAGAGGACGACGGGATAACGGCTGAATAACTCGCCACATGTAGGATATAATAAAATAACTGATTGTTTATTGTTAGTATCTGGTAATGAAAAGGGTGGAAACAGTTGTTTAATAATAGTAATTTTAATAATAATAGTTAGATTGATCCGTGGAATAAGAACAAAGTTGAGTGAGGCAATCGCCTCCGCCTATCGAACTGTAATCAAGTTTGTTTACAGAAACTAAAAAGAGAACGCGAAGTAATATCGAGCGCGAGTATACGCGATGACTAGTCTCGCCGCGCGAATAAGACGCGACAACGAGTGACGTAAAATCAGACGAAAAATATATTGGAATTGATGAAAGTATTGATGAACTAACTTATAACGATCTCGGGATCGTTACGGAACAAAGAAACTAAACACTGAGGTCCAAATAACATTCGCGATACATCTCGCAATCAAAACGTAATTCTGTAAATGTTATAAACAATAAAGCCACAAATGTCGACGATCAAGTATAATGTCTGCGTGCGCCAAACGGAGCGCGACCACGTAATCTTGCGAGATTACAACTCGCCCAAGAAACAGATAATCACGCTGGGATCGCAATAAATCTATCAATTAGACTCGGAGATTCAACTCCGGTCTACTTTGTTCTGTTCTGTCGTCAGTGGTTTTTACGCCGTTTCGGCGTGAGCTCGTCGCACGTGCAACGCAATCACCGGGCGCAATAGCGCACGCAAATCAGAAATATTTCGTAGCTTAACACTAACGCGAGAAAGATTCCGGATAACGCGAACGGCAGTCGAAATAACGCAAATAATAAGCCAGGGTAACGCCACCTTAATATTCCGACTCAAAAATGCCAATGAATAATATCAGGACGCGAATCGAGTACAAAATACCAAACGCGAGTAATAACGCAAAACTAATACGCGGCAGCGAACAACGCAAACATAATATCGTTAATATCGCAATTAATAATTATCGCCATTAAGATCGCCAATAATAATACTAAATAAGGTCGCAAATAATAACACAATAATATTGGAAATAATCCAAAGAACGCGAGATAGTATTCGGACGCGACTCTGATACACGAGAATATCGAACGCGAACAATAGCGCAAAACAAATACGCGGCAGCGAGGAACGCAAGAAGCTAGAGAAACGATACAAATAGTAACGCGGAAGAATATTGCAAATAATAACGCGAAGGAAGATCGCAAATAATAACGCGAAAGAAGATCGCGAAATACGATCGCAAGCAATAACGTCAAATGATTACAACTAATAACGCGAGATCCTATTACGAATTATAACATCAAATATTATCGCAAATCGTAACGCAAACTAATATCTCTAACGATTACGCAAAATAATATCATCCTTAATAACGCTGACTCATAGCGATTAATCGCGTAAGAGAATATCACAAACAATAACGCGAAATAATGTCGCGACTAATAACGCAAAAGAATAACACAAATAATAACGCGAAATAATATCGCGACTAATAACGCAAAATAATAACACAAATAATAACGCGAAATAATATCGCGACTAATAACGCAAAATAATAACACAAATAATAACGCGAAATAATATCGCGACTAATAACGCAAAATAATAACACAAATAATAACGCGAAATAATATCGCGACTAATAACGCAAAATACTGTCGCGAAACGATATCGCAAGTAATACGAGGGGGTAGTGTCGCAAATAATATCTCCAGAGGATATCGGGAATGATAGATCCCGAGCGGCGCAACTAACAAGACCCAGGAACGCGACACGGAAATTATACGCAGCGAGCAGCATGCAAAAACACGCGGTATGCGGGCGCGACGTGACTCGCACGCTGGGGCGCGGCGGCGGAGGCGCGAGCGCGAACGCGGGTACGACTCGGGACGGCACTACGCAATCGAAAACGCCAAAAGGGTCGAACTCTAACGGAACGCGAGCAAATACGTGTTTACGCCACACTCAACGCGCACTCAAAGTCGGTCGTCAGAACGCCAGACTTCACACGGTACGCGAGCAGATACGCGGTAACGCCACACTCAACGCGAACCCGAGGACGTACGCCATACGCGACTCTAATACGCGGCCTCTCCCGGATGCCGTCCGCGCGAACGCGATATCTCGCCCTTCGGCCCCGCCAAAGGTCGCCGCACACGCCCGCGATCACGATCTCCAAGGGGGTCGTCACGAGACGCGAATCCGCGATACCCTATCCCCGCACACACAAAGCTCGCGCGATCGCCAAAGGGGGCCCTCCGCGCTCGATGCCGATCGCTTTCGCGAAATCACTAATATGCTACGCCGTGCACGGCGAGCTAACACCAAATTCACTAATTACCCACGCGAGTCGGCAACGAAACGCGAACGCGACCCGACGGCTTTCCCGTGGCTGTACACAAACTTATACTTTGGCAACCTCACCGGCACTCGCCTTTGTTTCCACACGGTCAGATATCCTCCACGGGATGGCTTCCTCGCGTCCACACTCGGATTTTCTCGCGGCAGGCAATCTCGCGTAAGCACGACTTGACTCGGCGAGGGGGCGATCCCCATGCGAAAGAGATCGACTCGGCAACCGCTCGATGGCGGATCGACGTCGCGCCCCACCAAGGGGGTGCGTACGTCTTTCGGCGCGATAACGCGGGCCAATGGGGATCGATCCCGCAAGTACGCCGCGACACTTCGCGTAACGTTGTCTCGCGTGATCCGTTGCGGGGTGCCTCGCGACTCCGCGATAATTAATCGATGGGGTGATCGGTGAAAGCGGGTCGGACGCCCCGGTCCGCCTCACGGCATCTCCGCCGCGGGGACGTCCCTCCCCGTGACTTCCAGGTCGGAGTCGTAGCCGTCTTAGCGATTACGCCGCTTCACGGCGTAACGCCGTCGTGGCGGGGTCGTTCCGCCCTCCCGCATCCAGAGCGCCGGGACTGCTCCCGTTTGCACGCCGGGATCACGCGGTCGAAGTCTTCCTCCGCGCTCCCCTGTGCGTGACCCGCGATGATCCTTCATCTCCGCACTGCTGAATTCCGGAGCGTCCCTCGCCCCTCGCACTGCTCCTCTTCCATGATGCCCGCAAGGTCGCTGCCGATGATGTTCTCGCCGGTGGATTCCGGCGAGGTGCCGCGATTACAAAAGAAAATAAGAGAAAACAAAAAAGAATTAATACGCAATTATTTAACTACGAGGCCCCTTGGAGATTTCGCGTCGCTCTTCCGGCTCGCCCCCGAGCACAATTCCGCGCCCCGTGGCGGCGGCGGGGACGCTGCAACGTGCAGCGGAGCTGCCACGTCACACTACATTTTATATTTGCAAAATAATAATTTGAGAGAATAAAATAAACATAAAAATATAAATACATAAAATGTTTTTTCTTAATTTTTTATACATAAATTTTTTCGAAGTTATGCTATATATAATAATAAGTTTTATTTATACACTGAGTAATAGAAAGAATGCAAAAAAAGTTTCTCTTAATTCCAAAAATAACATAATAAACGTAGATATTATTTGATTACAGAATAAGTTGTACAAATAAAAATAATTATTAAAACCTATTTTACCAAGACAATCTTACACATATATTTCATCGAAAAAATGCTCATTTAATAGTATTTACCTTTCACAAGCAAATTTATTGCCATGTTGATTGACACATTTCAGCCATGCTCTAGCCGGTGCATCAGCAATTATGTTTCTGATTTTTAGTTTGTAATATTTATCTTCAATGTTGAAATCGTTCATTATTTCTAAACATTCATTGATGAAGTTTTCTAAGTAAATATCGAGATTTGGTGGACATTTTGTTTCTCCGCACCATATAGCTATAACGAAAACTTCATTCCTACCAGCTATGCAGCCAGCAATTTGCCACAAAACTCGCCGTATACTATTATAGGGCGAAAAACCATCAAAAAACATCTATTTCAATTACATCGGACATTGTTTCCAAAATATTTTCGGATAGTACACTTTTAAGACCAGAGAGAATGCCATAGTACCAAAATTTTCCACCGCTTCTTAATTCTCTATTTAATGATATTGTGTTCTTGGGGTTTTCAAGAGCGTCTGTGCACACATAGGAAAAAGGTTGTGGTTATATCTTCTTAAAATTTTCGAAAGATGGGACAGTGCATTAAGTGTTATATTTCTTTTAACAGCCCACATTCTTAGCTCTTCAACTAATTTCAAATCAAGATTTGTAGATTCACGATAACCAACAATTTTTTTAAAATTTGTTTTTTCCTCGTATAATGTATTACCAGTAGAAACAGTTATGTTATTGGAGAAATAGTTATTTTCATTTTGTGACTCTTGACACCCTAAGCTGCTTTCCTTATTATTAATTGTAATAATAATCGGAGCATCATTTACTTCATGTGTGTTTTCTTTTTTACCCCTAAATGCAAAACATACATGTAATGTATCTGTGCTTTCCACAGGAGATTGTGTTTCTTTCATGTCTTCCTGTGTGATAAATTGATCGTCATAATTGCTTTCGCGATCATGGTCTGCAGAAATAAGGGTAATATTAATACATAAATAAATAAGATAATTACCGTAAAATGGGGTAAATACAGGATTAGTGGGGTAAATAGGATCAAAACTTCTAGTAATAGTAATGCTGTCTGACTGAGTGTGGTAAATTTGAATAGTATATACCATCGAAAATTTTTGAATAATATACTATTCAAAATTTTATTTTAATAAAATTAACATCTTGGCCACCTACAAGCAGCATATTACTATTACTACAAGTTTTGATCCTATTTACCCCTAATCTTATTCACTCCATTTTACAGTATCAACCGTAATATATATACTAAAAAGCAAAAATCATTACAATATTCATCATTTCTTAGATCATTATAAAAAGTAAGATCTATATGGTCTTCAGGTACGTATTGTTGTTCCTTGTTACGATATTTATTACAATTTTTGTTGGATTCATTATAAGCACTCCTGTTAGCAATATCTTCGAAATATTCTTCTGCAGCTAAGAGACTGAGATTTTAATCAGATTTTCTTTTCGGCCTCTTCCATTCTGTATTCCATGATTTCTACAAATTGTAACAAATACAATATTAACATTGTGTACTAAATATATTGAAAGGCATAAACGACCTTGACTTTGACATATGTTGTCAAGGTCCCCTTCCTGAGTAACCTTCAGAAGGTTTTAGCTGGCGGTCATTGTTTATTAAAAAGTTATAAACAAAAATAGTTTGGTGGGAAAATTATTTAAAGCAGTGAATTGTTGGTATATTGAAAGAAAAGTTCTTTAAAGCAGAGATTGGTAACTTTCCTTTCAATATACCAACAATTCACTGCTTTAAATAATTTTCCCCACCAAATTTTTTTTTGTTTATTAAAAAGTTATAAACAATTTTCTAAGTTGAAGTTGCTTCAACTTACAAAGCACACACTTGTAAAGCGCGCCACTAACCTATAGGTTAGTGACGCGCTTTACAAGTATGTGCTTTGTAAGTTGAAGCACATATTTGTATAAAAAAACGTAATATTAGTCGTTTATGCCTTCCAATACTCAAAATAGCTGCTATATTTTCCAAACTTTTTTTGATTATAACTTTTTAATAAACAGCGACCGCATTTCCAAAGGATGTTATAAATAACATATACCCCGAAAGAGAGAGAGAGGAAAAGTTTTATGAAATCGCATAAATTATAATTGAGAAAAATATTTAAGAAATATATATTTTAATTTGCATTATGTTTAAAGCATTTAGAAATATAACTACGCATGAAGGAATCATCAAATTAATCCATATATACATGCTTGCAAAAATAATGCATAATTATTCCAAAATTAATTTTTGACAAATATCATTTTTAGAAAATTTATTCTGACAAAACTGCTGACGTTGTGACAAATCTTAATTACAGCAATATATATATTCTTGTAATTTTCTTATCGGGCTAGTGAAATAAACTTTGTAAACAAATCTGTTTGTTAAACATTGCAGTGGAAAAACTTACGAAGTTAATGTACACACTCAATTTAAATCACACACAAATTCCGGAAAATTATGTTAATTTCACCGTTTCGTTTTAACCTCTGTTGTTAACATAAAATAATATAGGTACTTTGTTATTTTATAAGGAAATAAGCAAATAATTTACTGTGAGCGAACTATATGGGCGTTTTCCGTCGAGGTTTATCACGTGATGTCGTGACGTACCTTCACACATGCGTGAACTGATGAGGCTGCCGAATGTTAAGCAAGGATAAAATAATACTCGGCAACACTCGGGTGATGTTTCCGAACGCAGCCGAGATCGGGCAGGAACGTGGGAACTTGCACGTCTGCACATTCTCGAATCATATCTTAAGGGGATCCTAAAGCGAAGGCCGAACTCCGACGATGTCGCTATTTTACCGTGAAAATTACCGACAAATTGACAAATTTTCGCACAGCTCCAGGTTTTTTTTGACTGCATGGAATGATAAATCCTTCTCCAGAATTAAAGTATAAACGCAAACGGATAGGGCTCTGATCGATTTTACGCAGAGAAAGAAAGAAAGTATAATGACATTTATATTTACGTTTAGGATAGATACACTGCCAAGGTTAGAGTTGACAAGTCGTGAAAACATCAGCTTTATACACAAATTTGGTAGCTTTCATGCACAATGCAAAATCAGAGCCGCGTCCGTTGGAGTGTCTACTTTAATTCTGCAAAAGGAATTATAATTCTATACAGCCAATAAAAATCTGGAGCTTTGCGAAAATTTTCGGTCTGTACGCTCGAGATTTCCATGACTAGAGTAAGAAATACGTCAAGTTTAGTTCCGACATATCACGGTAGAGGGTACTGCAGAGAATCAAGGTCGGTAAATATAAATGTTATTTTATAATTTCTTTCTTTCTCGGCATAAAATCGAACAGTGCCGTATCCGTTTGCGTTTATACTTTAATTCTGGAGAAGGATTTATCATTCCATGCAGTCAATAAAAAGCTGGAGCTGTGCGAAAATTTCGGAACCGACCTTGCGTTCAGCAGACCAAGTCGCTCAATAGCAATCGAACGTGATTGGCTCTTACTTTTAGAACCAACAAATTTATGCGTTTTTACGTTTTTGTATATATATATATATATAAGTATATATATGTCGTGAGTATTTAATGGGGACAGAATCTCAAGCGCATGTATGTTTTGGGGACATTTGTATACTTTGAGGACAGGCCTCAAACTATCCATATATCAAACGTATGATTCGGGGACAATTTCTTATATACACTCTCCCGCATGTCATACGTATAGTTTGAGCCCAGCATAAATTTTATCAGTTACTAATATTTAAAAATAAATTAAAATACCCATTAGATAGCGCTACTCTGGCGGTTCTAAGAATATTCTGATCCAAGAAGCTGGATTAAGATCTCGTGTCTTTAACAAGTAATATAATAATTTTAGATAATATAAATGTAAATATATTTCTGTGGATAAATAAGTTTTAAACAATGAAAATATTGATTTTAAAAATACTTCGAATACTTATATTAAGGTGACCTCAATTTATACGTTTTGTATATAATTATAGATAACCTGTTCAATATTCTGATCCAAGAAGCTGGATCGAGATCTTGTGTTTTTAACAAGTAATATAATAATTTTAGATAATATAAACGTAAATAAATTTCTGTGGATGAATAAATTTTAGACAATGAAAATATTGATCTTAAAAATACTTCAAATATTTATATTAAGGTGACCTCATTGTGTGTATGCGTTTTATATATAATTTATAGATAACCTACTGTCCAATAGATCCTAAGTCTGATTTAAACTTTTTTCATTTAAATATATACAGGGCGTCCCGTTTAAACCTTCGCATCAAATAAATATCTCGGTAAGAACGAGGTTTTAGAAAAAAATGTTTTAGATGAAAGTTATATGGTTTCGAGGGAGACATAATATCGTGATCTTGCCTTGAATTGGGTTCAAGTAAGCATTTTTTTTAATTATTTCAAGATTAACTTAATTTTTTAATGGAACTATTTTAATTGTATTTTATGTAAATAGATTCCCAGGTAAGGTTTGCCGATTTTCGCCCAACGTCAAACGTCGGACCGACATTGGCGATATCACGGCAAACCGACTGTCATTATTCGATCGCGGCGCGACGTCGCGTCGGCCCAAGGGAGGGTAGCCGATTCTTGCCCGATGCCGGTTCACGGGCCGACATTGGCGATATTACGACAAACCGACTATTTACCCGATCGCGGCGCGACGTCGGCCCAAGGAAGGTTAGCCGATTCTTGCCTGATGCCGAATCACGGGCCGACATTGGCGATATCACGGCAAAACCGACTATTTATCCGATCGCGGCGCGACGTCGGCCCAAGGGAAGTTAGCCGATTCTTGCCCGATGCCGACTCACGGGCCGACGCCAATGTTGGCCCGTGAGTCGGCATCGGGCAAGAATCGGCTAACCTCCCTTGGGCCGACGTCGCGCCGCGATCGGATAAATAGTCGGTTTGCCGTGATATCGCCAATGTCGGCCCGTGATTCGGCATCAGGCAAGAATCGGCTAACCTCCCTTGGGCCGACGTCGCGCCGCGATCGGATAGTGATAGCCGGTTGCCATGATATCGCAGACGTTGACCCGTGAGTTTCCGACACTGACCCGACATTTAAAAAAAATTATATATCCATTTCGAAATTATTACTTTTTTTAAACTAAATTTGTTTCTTAAGATGATTTTTGAAAAATTATATATTTGCGCTGGTTATGTAGAGAACATGTATTAAATTTCATTAAATTAAGAAGTAGTCTACCACGTAAGGCAGTTGACTCACGATCAAGAGGTCCCGAGTTCGAGTCCCACCAAGGTAAGTGTGTTTTTAAAATACGAAAAAACATTCAATCAATTACAAAACGCTAATTTTCAGATAAATCATCATATAGGCTGCATCTTAAGAAACAAATGTAGTTTAAAGAAAGTAATAAAATTTCGAAATAGATATATAATTTTTTTTTAATGTCGGGTCAATGTCGGAAACCAGTGTCGGCTCGACACTGGCACGTAACATTGGGCCAATGTCGCTGACCAGTGTCGGATTAACACTAGCACGTAACATCGGGCCGATGTCGCTAACCAGTGTCGGATTAACACTGGCACGTAACATTGGGCCGAACTGATCATTTGGATATTATGCCGACGTCGGCTCGACATTACAGCCAGTGCTGGGCCGACAGTCGCAGGTTGGCAGCCGACGTTGGCCCGACACTGGCCCACTTTTAAAATCGTACCTGGGTTCCTTTTAATTTTTGTATAAAAAGTTATAAGAGTAAAATAGCTAAAGGTTGAATGGTTTACGAGATATTTTATATCTTATTCTGACATATTTTGATATAAAATACAAAATATCTCGTAACATATTTAGTTTTCGATAATCTTACGGTTTATATGCACAGAAAGATGAGACAAATAAATTGGTGCAAAAAAGGCAGTTCTTTTTTTAAAAAATAATTTGCAATATGCATAAGGCATAAACGTAAAATAATAGACAAAAATCCTTATAAATCAAAGTTTATTCTTTAAATCTCAAATACAATTTTTGCAAAACCAGACGGTCAAATTCTCTAAGTTCCAAATTAACCTCGATTTATTGAGAGCTCAATATTTTTCTGACTACTCAGCTGCATAATTTACTCTCTCGTTACGATCTTCTCGCAACGCTCTACGCAGAAGTAAAAATCGAGCCTCTTTTTCCGAATTTTTACTTTTTGTGAGAACAGGTGACTCATCTCGTGACCTTAAAATCTATTTACTTTCGTGTATCTACATTACATTTGCTTCGACGTATATTAACATGTTAAGTGTCGGGTCAAATTTCTATGTCTACCCCATACGCTGGAGTGAAATTTCTACTGTTAAAAGCACATAATGATAAAATTTTACATAATATGATTAAATTGGGCTATATTATTCTGCGTAATGCTTTTATCTCAGTCGGTCACCGGTGGCTGCCACGGCGCGTAGGAAGATATGTGTTTTGTTCTGTTTATTAATATATTGTCTATAATCAGTAATATTAGATTCGAGACGCGCAACACGCAAATCATATTAGAGGGGATAACGCAAACAAGCGAGAACCGTATATGTTCGTACAGCTAGAAAATATTGTCCTTGGTGTGTCCGACGGATGCTGCTTGAGATTATGTCCATCTTTGAATGTTGTCTGCTTATTATTGATGTAACTAAACCCTTTTCAATTTCTGCACTTCTCGTTACGATATCTATTGTATTCTATATTTTTATTTTATCATGCCGTTGTATTTCATACATTTTAAATGTCTTCTGCATCCTACATTAGGTCTACTGCAATTTTTAGAGATAGTTTATAAAATATTGTATTCCTTTAATTCACGCACAAAATATATATCTTGCGAAATATTACTTACTCTAATAAATGTACTTGGAATAATACTTTGATTTCACTTCTTTTTCATGCTGTTAAATTTATTTTTTTGTTTTTGAAATAATATTACTTGTTCTAATAAATATACTTGGAATAATACTTTGATTTCACTTCTCTTTCATGCCATTATATTTATTTTTTTTGTGTATTTTAAGTAAATATTTTCTATATTTTCCTAATATTATTCATAAAATTATTTTGCGTGAAACATACTTGGCGTTTTTTTTTACATTTTTAATGTCTTTTTAGTGGATTTCACGAATTTGGTAATTATTTACAAAAAGACCCCACCCGCCAATGACCTTGACCTTGACATATGTTGTCAAGGTCACTCTCCTGAGTGACCTTTAGAAGTTTTTAGCCGGCGGTCATTATTCGTTAAAAAGTTATTAACAAAAAAAGTTTTGAAAATATAGCAGCTATTTTCAGTATTGGAAGGCATAAACCACTAATATTACGTTTTTTTTTTTAAAGCAGAGAATACTTTATTTTGCGAGAAAGTCGCTGTTTTACCAAAACACAACATTTAAAGCAGTAAATTGTTGATAAATTGTATATTGAATGCGATTAAGTTATTAACAAAAAAAATTAAAAATATAACAGTTATTTTGAGTACTAATAAACATAAATGACTAATATTTATGTGGAAATAGTACATGTACGAACGAAGGAAAGTTAGTTAAAGTAGCGAATTGTTGGTATATTGAAAGAAAAGTTAAAGCAGATAATAGAGAGTATGTGCTTCAACTTACAAAGCACATACTTGTAAAGCGCGTCACTAACCTATAGGTTAGTGGCTCGCTTTACAAGTGTGTGCTTTGTATGTGCTTCAACTTACAAAGCACATACTTGTAAAGCGCGTCACTAACCTATAGGTTTTGTCAATAACCAACTATTATCTGCTTTAACAAAGGTTTAACATGCTTTTGCCATGATTAAAACAGAGAATACTAGTATTCACGCTTTCTAATACATAAAATAGTGTATGAACTTTTTCAATATATCAACTATTCTCTGTTTTAAATAACTTTCCTTTCAATATATTAACAATTAACTGCTTTAAATAACTTTCCCCACCAAAGTTTTTTTGTTTATAACTTTTTAATAAACAATGACCGCCAGCTAAAACCTTCTGAAGGTCACTCAGGAGAGTGACCTTGACAACATATGTCAAGGTCAAGGTCGTTTATGCCTTTCAATACTCAAAATAACTGCTATATTTTTCAAACGTTTTTGTTTATAACTTTTTAATAAACAATGACCGCCGGCTAAAAACTTCTGAAGGTCACTCAGGAGAGTGACCTTGACAACATATGTCAAGGTCAAGGTCATTGGCGGGTAGGGTCTTTTTGTAAATAATTACCACGAATTTTTGTTAAGCATTTTTGTCACACTAATATGATTATGATTACGAATTATTGAACATTGTATCATATTTTACCGTACATTACTTTGTTTGACCGTATTTTATCATTATTGATTTTATTTCACCGTATTTTTCTTTGTTTTACCTTATTTTCTCGTATTTTGCTTCGTTTCACGGTATTTTACCACATTTAATTTTGTTTCGCCGTATATTTTGCCGTATTTGATTTTATTTTATCGCATTTTACAGTATTTGATTTTATTTCACCGTGTTTTACCGTATTTGATTTTATTTCACCATATTTTACCGTATTTGATTTTATTTCATCGTATTTTACCGTATTTGATTTTATTTTACAGTATTTTACCGTATTTAATTTTATTTCACCGTATGTTATCATATTTGATTTTATTTCATCGAATTTTACCGTATTTGATTTTATTTCGCCGTATTTTACCGTATTTGATTTTATTTCGCCGTATTTTACCGTATTTGATTTTATTTCGCCGTATTTTACCGTATTTGATTTTATATTTGACCGTATTTTACCGTATTTTATATTATTCCGTATTTACCGTATTTGATTTTATTTCACGGTATTTTACCGTATTTGATTTTACTTCACCGTATTTTACCGTGTTTGATTTTATTTCAACGTATTTTATCATATTTGATTTTATTTCACCGAATTTTACCGTATTTGATTTTATTTTGCCGTATTTTACCGTATTTCGAAACATCTAACTTTAATTGCGAATAGTCTGTTTAAAGTATATTTCGAGGACATGTCCTAGGAAAATACATTACGTTCATGAGTCCTCGTAGTAAACGTTGAGTATAAAAAATGTTTTAACAACCAAAGTATTGCTTTATTTAAAAAAATAACACTTATTCAAAGTTTGGGGGTTTTTCTAACATGGTTTGCAATAAAAAAAATTGGGTGTCCCAAAAAATACATTTGACATATATATATATATGTATATTGATATCAAAATTATGCGAGCAACTAATTCCTTGAACAACATTCGGGTACTTAGTGCGTGGCGCGAGCACGCAGCCGGAATAAACAATTTATTTGCAACGCTTTGAAGTTAACAACAAAATCAGATTTTGGTTTATTTCGAAAGTATATTACGCCTGGATTATTTTAAGATCAAAATTATGCGAGCAACCAATTTTTTGACGATCGTGTAATAAACTTTAGTGCGCGGCGCGCGCGCTCTCCGGATAAACTAATTAATTTCAACGCGATGCTGTTAGCACTAAATTCTCATTATTGTATTTTTTTAAAGTACGATGTCTCGGGCGTCTAAAGGATAATGATTTGCATATTGGCTACTGGAACGTTTGGACCTTGTTACAACCCGGAAAAATGGCTGAAGTAGCCGCAGAAATAACGAGATATGGATTGAGCATAGTTGCATTGCAGGAGATTAGATGGAAGGGACAAGGAGAGCTAAGGAAAAGGGCATACTCTATATCAGAGCTGGGATTTAGTTGCACATTTCGGGCCGATTCCCGAGGCGACGCCTCCTATTCCCCCACTGCCGCTCGAGGCTCGGCGGCCGAGCCGCCGACAACGCGCTCGACATTGTTTCTCAGGAGCGTCACGCGTGCTATACGTAGGATTGAATTACGATACATTCCCCCCGAACAATATTAAGTAGCTAGTTAAAACAGTCTTTTTTCAATAATTAATAATTGAAAATTTTTATATCATTATTATTATTAATATTCTATATATATATTGTTGCTATTGAAATACATATTTAAATAAAACCTGTAATAATTATATAGTATTTTATTTGGAACTTTTAGTTTGTGCGCTATACTTATAACAAAATTACATATTAGGCCATTTATTTTCGCAATATACAGGGTGTACCAGACCTAACGTACCACTCGTTAATGCTAGATTGCTGAGATCATTTGGAGACAAAAATCTTAATGCCAAAATGTCGAGGCTGCTACAGTGTTTAAACGGGAAAGGTTCAAAGTTTACTAGTGTGCTTGTCAAAATTTTACGCATTCAGGGACGTCGCATGTCAAAACAACTCTTCCACACTTTACTCAACTCGATAGAAATATTTGAAACTATTATTCACTTTATTTCTTTGTACACTGTTCGCAAGACCGAAGAATATCGGGATGACAATTTGGCAGCCTCGACATTTTGGCATTAAGATTTTTGTCTCCAAATGATCTCAGGAATCTGCCATTAACGGGTGGTACGTTAGGTCTGGTACACCCTGTATATAGAATACAATTGATTAAAAAATCGGTAAGCGTAGTGTGTGTAGAAATATGTACTATATATAATTATTATACAAATTATAATTAGGACAACAGTTTCCACGCAACCCATGAGGTACTATTGCTGACGCGTTTTTCTTTAAGTGATTTCTCCAGTAGGCCTACTCCACTGAAGAGAAAAATAATGTGAAAAAATTTATTAATAAACGAACGAGGTGAAATCAAAGGAACAATAAATAATTGTAAATATTAAGTTGATTTTCTAGGCCATTTACATAATTCTGCAAGAGATGGGATATCTCTAATATAGGAATATTAGAAAAAATATTTCGCATTTTAATGAAGCTAATGTGAAATATTTTTTCTAATATTCCTATATTAGAGATATCCCATCTCTTGTAGAATTATGTAAATGGCCTAGAAAATCAACTTAATATTTACAATTATTTATTGTTCCTTTGATTTCACCTCGTTCGTTTATTAATAAATTTTTTCACATTATTTTTCTCTTCAGTGGAGTAGGCCTACTGGAGAAATCACTTAAAGAAAAACGCGTCAGCAATAGTACCTCATGGGTTGCGTGGAAACTGTTGTCCTAATTATAATTTGTATAATAATTATATATAGTACATATTTCTACACACACTACGCTTACCGATTTTTTAATCAATTGTATTCTATATATATTGCGAAAATAAATGGCCTAATATGTAATTTTGTTATAAGTATAGCGCACAAACTAAAAGTTCCAAATAAAATACTATATAATTATTACAGGTTTTATTTAAATATGTATTTCAATAGCAACAATATATATATAGAATATTAATAATAATAATGATATAAAAATTTTCAATTATTAATTATTGAAAAAAGACTGTTTTAACTAGCTACTTAATATTGTTCGGGGGGAATGTATCGTAGTTCAATCCTACGTATAGCACGCGTGACGATCCTGAAAAACAATGTCAAGCGCGCTGTCGGCGGCTCGGCCGCCGAGCCTCGGGCGGCAGTGGGGGAATAAGAGGCGTCGCCTCGGGAATCGGCCCGAAATGTGCAACTAAATCCCAGCTCTGCTCTATATACTACAGCGGAGGTGAAAAACCGGGACTCAGAGGTACAGGTTTTTATGTCGAAAAAGGATTAAGGAGGAGCATCCTGCTGTTTGAGCCGATTAACGATAGGATCTGTAGACTGAGACTGAGGGGCAGATTTCAGAACATAACCATATTATCAGTATATGCACCTACGGAGGACAGTGAAGAGGAGGACAAGGATAAATTTTATGACGACTCAATCGGGGTATGCAGTAGAATCAGCAGACACGACATAATACTGATCTTGGGGGATTACAATGCCAAGATCGGAAAAGAGCCCTCTATTAACGGAGTGGCGGGCAGACACTCGCTGCACGATCTCACCAGTGGAAATGGAGCGAGGGTCTGTGATTTTGCTGCTTGTCAGAATATGTGGATCAGTAGTGTCTTTTTTCATCACAAAGATATCCACAAACAAACCTGGAAGATACCAGGAGAAAGAGGAGCCAATCAAATTGATCATGCTTTTGTAGATAGAAGGCATGCGACCTCAGTATTGGATGTCAGAAGCTGACGCGGAGCCAATTGTGATTCAGATCACTTTCTGGTTAAATTGAAACTAAGGCAAAGACTATCGACGCTAGGTGGAAGAAACAACTTTAGGCGAACGAAATGGGATATCGAAAGGCTCTCCCGGTCTGAGGAAATAAGAACCAGCTTTCAGACAGCAGTATCCGAGAAACTGCAACAAGGATATTATGTCAACGAAGAACGAGAATAACCGGACACCCAGTGGAAGAGAATATAGGCAGCAGTTAAGGATGCGGCAACCGAATCCATTTAAAACAACCTGTAGTCTCGAAGCTCGGATCGTAGCTCGCGGCGTGGTCAGGGTCGAGAAAAAGGTGCGGAGGAAAGAGCGCTTATACTCGGGTTTATACTCGAGGATCTGGTTAAAAGATAATTTATTCGCTTTAATCAAATAACTGGTTTACATATAGTTTACACGGCGAATATGTGTACGTGTTACAATCTGTATTAAATAACTGGTTTACATACAGTTTATACGGCGAGTTCGTGTACGTATTACAATCTGTATTTGATAGCGCAAGGCGGGGCGTCGTTAGTTTCCCGAATTTACGGAAACGGCTCGCGGCGGTAGCTAGCGGGATGTTTCGGCTCACGATCGATGGGCGCGTCGATAGTCTACGCGGGGCGGCGCTAGAAAGTGAAAGTACCGCGGTGAGTGGGCGGCGCCTAATTTCGGGGATTCGCGTAAATGTCTTAGAAAGGCGCGAGGCGTACACGCGGCGCGGGTAGGTGCGCGATATGATGACACGAGGCGTGTATAATTCGCACGGGCGAATGCGTACAAATGGCGAAAGATACGCGGCACGAGGATTGTGGAAATAATGCCAGGAAGCTGCGTGTAATCGGGTACACCCGACTGGGAGGAGTACTCTCCTCCGCAGTACACGCGGACGGTAACCG
Source organism: Leptothorax acervorum (assembly GCA_035220615.1). NCBI lineage: Eukaryota > Metazoa > Arthropoda > Insecta > Hymenoptera > Formicidae > Leptothorax > Leptothorax acervorum. Next base: position 106,082 of record JASTWQ010000560.1, read on the forward strand.
GGAACCCCCGGCAGGACAGAGCACGCTCTGTACAGTACGCGTCGAGGAAGGCAAACGGCCACGGCCGGGTACGCCCGACGTACGGAGAACGCTCCGTACAAGACGTGGACTTTTTAACGGGCGAGAAACGGTGGCACTGGTAACCGAGAACTCTCGGAAGAGACGAGTACGCTCAACCTCACCAGTGCGACCGGAAATCAGGAAAAAGCGGTGTCGGCGTACGGGAACTCCCGAATAGAGACTGAGTACTCTCAACCTCGTCGACACGGCTGGTGATTGCTCGGAGCAGGATCGGGACTGGAAGTCGTGAGCAGCGGACAGGTCTGGACGGATTACTGTCTCACGACGGAGTCTGTCATTAGGCAAATTCGTTGCCTTTTTATACCCCCCAGGGCTCATTACTTCGGTAGCGGGGGTTTGACGTGAAGACGCACGTGGCGGGGATGTCACGCCGGAGTAGGGGCGCCGAGCGCTCCGGAGTCGCGAAGACGCTCGATACGTTTTCGGGCGCTCTCGGATATCGATCGGTCGCTCCGAATCGATATCCGAGGCGGCGGCGAGTGCGCCGACTTTCGTTACATTAAAAAGATATGTGGGGGCATTCCGCCCCCGTTCTTCGCCCGACGGGTGGTCGGTCGGGCGGCTCGGCTGGTGAACGGCCGGGACGATGCACATTTCGGGGTGCATCGTTACATCACCCCCCTCCTTAGGAAAGCGCGAACTTGGCGCTTAGAACATTCTTCGGATGCTGCGAACGGTGCCAGTCCGATTAAATCGAATGTGCCACTTTCCTCCCTGTGACCGGGCCTTGTAATGCCGGGACACATGTGCAGCGAAGTGTGGCACCAGCACAATGTGTCCGGGCTCCACCTGGACTTGGATCGGCGGATGTGGTTCCGGGCCCTTGGCCAGGAGGACCTCAGTTTCCCCCGTGTTGGTGGCTGCGGGCCGTGGTGCTTCCTTCGGTGGAGCGGTGGCTGCGGATGCTGTGGTTACGGCTGTGGTACTCTCTGGAGGCCCGACCAGGGCCTTCGGCATGGTTGGCGCGGGCCATGTGGTTGTGGCCACGCTCGGTACCGTGCTATTTTTCTTCGGCTTTGTTGGGGCCACTTTTCGTTTCGGCAGCGGCGGCGGCGTCGAAATCAGCCAGCTGAGCTTCTGTTGCTGCTGGAGGTCTGACCGCTGGCGTTTGCATCCCACGACGGGGATGCTCTTTTTGGCCGGCGTCTGGCCCGTTGCCTCAGTGGTGGCGGCGGTTGTGGCGGCTGCTCCGGGTTTAAACAACCGGGTCCATGTTGCCCCGAAATCGGGGTTCGCCGGATCGTACTCGATCGGCTCGGCTAGCAGAGCATTGATCTCTGCCACGATGTCTTGCTCGATGGAGTTCTCTGTCGACGTGCTCATGGCGACGGCTGCGATCTCTCTGTGCTTGTTGTGTTATTTTTCGGCAATTATAAGCGGTTTCTCGTATGCTTTTGTGACTTAATTAGCTGGAGGGGGTATTGATATTTACCGCTCCTCTGTCTCGTCATCGTCCTCCGTGGCCGTATCGTTATTATTATCCCGTGTTTCGAAGTCGCTGTTGTTTTCGTTAGCGTGCGTCTCGCTGTTCTCGTCGTCGCTGTCTTCGGCGTCGCTTACGTTGTCGTCGTCCTCTGGTGGTGGGGCGGCCGGCGCAGGTTTCAAATCTTGGATGTGGATGTGGCGGATCCATTTCCCGCCGCGATCGCGTAAATCTACTATTACAGGTGATACGATGCGACGTACCTCGAGGGGGCCTCTGAATTTTGGCGCGAGTTTTGCGTTAAACGCGGCGGCTTTATTTGAGAGTGGGTATTCCCTCTTCCAGACCCACTCCCCTATTTTCGGTTTCCACGATCGGCGACGTAAGTCGTAGTATTTTTGCTGTCGTTGGAAAGCGTGCGCGAGATTGATTTTAACGAGTTCGAAGGCCTCCTCAAGGTGTCGTCGCGTTTCGTCAGGGGGTGGTGCGGCGACGTTCGGGGCCGCATCTCGATTGAGAGGGGAGATTGGTTCGCGGCCGAAAATTATATAAGCGGGTGTATATCCTGTAGCGTCGTGCCTCGCGGAGTTGTACGCAAATTGTAATTCGGGGATGCGCTCGTCCCAGTTTTTATGATTTCTGTCCACATATTGTGAAATCATAGTCTTGATAACGCGATTCGTTCGTTCGACCGGATTACAGTGGGGCGCGTGTACAGGCGTGTAGGTATGTCGTACATGGTGTGCGGCGAGCATTTTCCCTAATTTCGCGGATTTTAACTGCGTGCCATTATCGGAGTGGATTATATCGGGACACCCGTGACGAAATAGGATTGCTTCCGCGATACTTTTGGTAACGGCCGATGCGGTGGCGCGGCGCAGGGGGCGCATTTCAAGCCACTTTGAAAAACGATCTTGCATGGTTAGAAGCCATGTATGCCCGCTTTTTGATCGCGGTAGCGGTCCTATTAGGTCCAGTGTTACTTGCTGCCACGGGCGCGCGACATGTGTGGCGTGTAATGCCCCTGCTGGGCGCCTTTGCGCTACTTTGTGTTTCAAACATTGGGGGCAGCCTTGCACATATTTCGCGATCTCTCGGAACATGCCGGGCCAATAATAGTATTTCGCGATCCGCGCTATTGTTTTCGCGATCCCGAGATGCCCGGCGGTGGATGCATCGTGGTTTCGTTGCAGAATTTCTAGCCGGTTTTCTTTGGCCACGCATTGTTTCCACTGGCTTTCGGCGGGAGTTTCTACGAAGTCGAGACTATGGAGCACGTGTCGAAATAATCTCCCGTCGCGGATCTCGTAGTCCGGATAGTCGCGTGGTGTGTTTCGTACGGCGCGAGCGATGCGGCGGTACCATGGACAATGGGGCGCGGGTGTAACAGCGGCGGTGACGGGCTGGCGTGACAGTGCGTCCGCGACTCGATTTAGGGACCCCTTTCGATATCTGATCTCCATATCATATTGCTGGAGCTCGAATGCCCAGCGGCCCAGTCTTCCGGTGGGTGCATCGAGTTTCTGTAACCAGCGGAGAGACTGGTGATCGGTGATCACCGTGAAGGCGTAGCCTTCGAGGTAATCCCGCATCCGGCGGATTCCCCATATCACGGCTAGGCATTCGAGCTCGGTAGCGCTATAGTTTCGTTCGGCCGGGTTGAGCGTACGACTTGCGTATGCGATGACGCGTTCCCCCTCCGCGAAATTTTGCGTTAGAACGGCCCCGAGGCCAGTCGTGCTTGCATCGGTCTGTAGAATAAACCGGCGGGTAAAATCCGGGCACGCGAGGACCGGCGCGGTTGTTAGCGTGTTCTTTAATTTTTGAAACGCGTTTTCTTCTTCCGGCCCCAAGGTGAAACGGGCGTTCTTTCGTGTCAGCGCGGTGAGAGGCGCGGCTACTGTCGCAAAGTCCGGAATAAATCGCCGGTACCAAGAGGCGACCCCGAGGAATTGTCGTACGTGTTTTACCGTGCGTGGTTGTTCCCATTTGGCGACGGCTTTTACTTTCTCGGGATCGGTACGGATCCTTTCGCGGTCGACTATGTGCCCGAGGTATCGTAGTTGATCTACACAGAATCGACATTTGTCCGGATTCAATCTCAAGTTTGCCTCGCGGAGACGGCGGAATACTTCGCGTAATATACGGAGATGATCCTCGAACGTTTCGCTTATGATGATAATGTCATCTAGATACACGAATACGTGCGGTTCGAGTTCGGGCCCCAGAACGGTATCGAGAAGCCGTTGGAACGTGGCAGGCGCGGAGTGTAAACCGAACGGCATGACGCGAAACTGGAATAGACCTTTCCCGGGTACCGTAAACGCGGTGACTGGCCGACTTGATGGCGTAAGCGGTACTTGCCAATAACCACTCTTTAAATCGAGTGTAGTGAGATACTTTGCGCCGCGCAATTTGTCGAGAGTGGCGGTGATGTGTGGCAGTGGATATGCGTCTGGTATGGTCACGTCGTTGACGCGGCGAAAATCGATACAAAACCGATGACTACCGTCTTTCTTTTTTACTACCACTACGGGCGAACTCCACGCGCTGTGTGATCGTTCGATTATCCCGTCGCGCTCCATCTTCTCGACCTCGGCGTCTATGATGGCCTGCATGGCCGGATTGCGCGGGCGATACCGTTGTTTAATAGGCCCGGCATTCGGCTTAAGGCGGATTTCGTGCGCGGCTCTTTTCGTTGGACCGTTTATTGTATTGAACAACGGTAACTCTTGCTCGAGAAATTCGCGTAACCGTCCTTCTTCCTCCGGGCTGCGCGGAGCCAACCCCCCTGAGGCGGCGGTCTCGGGGGTTCGCCGTGAAGCGGCGGTTTTCGGGGGTTCCGGAATCGTACCGCCGAGTTTGGCCCAAAAATCGATCCCCAGTAGCAGCGGGCTTTCGAGGTTCGGCATAACCCGGCATGTATGCCATATCGTTCGCCTCGCTGTCCGTATCGGGATACGAACGTAACCGGGAAGGGTAATGTGCTGACCGTTGGCCAGTTGCACTTCCCCTTTTTCCGGCACGACGTCAAAACCTAGTGTGCGGGCAAGCTGAGCGGTGTCTTCGTTCACGAATGATATTTCGGATCCGGTATCCAATAACGCGGCCAATTTTCGTCCGCGTAATTGTATATCGAGGTGCGGCCGGGGCAAGAAATTTACGGTGAGGACCGGGGGGCGGCCGGAGTTTCCGCGGTCCCGTTGGCGTTTCCCGGTGGCGGATGGCAGTCCTTCGTAAGGACGCCATCTTTGCCGCATTGTGAGCAAAACCGTTTCGCGGGTCGTCGACAATCGAATCGGGTGTGTCCGCGCTGCTTACACCGCCAGCAGCATTCGTGGCGGCTGTAGGTCGCGGCGGTAATCGGCGTTTCGGTCAAATTATTTTTCGCGGGCGTACGCTTCTTGCGATTCTGTTGTATTCTTTCGAATTCGCTTGCGCGTTGTTGAAGCTCGCGGGGGGTGCATACATCGCTTCGCCATATTCTATTTTGATAATCCGGGTGGAGATTTTCGTACAGCTGTTCTACTTGCTCCTCGGTGGAATATCCCCCCGCTCGCCGCATGAGTGCGAGCATGTGCGTCGCGTATTTAATATATGGCTCCCCGTCTTTTTGTATCCGATCGCGAATCTCGTTGACGAGTTGAAGTCGATACCGGCGCGGCAAGAACGTTTCTTTAAAGTCCGCGATGAAATCCGCCCAGCTTAGCCAGGTCTCGCGGTTATTACGGTACCATAATAGGGCATCTCCTTTTAATAATTCAGGTAACCCGCGAAGCCAGTGGGAATCTGAAAATTCGTACGCGGCGCGGAGCTCATCAACGCGTTCGAGAAAGGCCCACGGATCTTTCCCCTCAAAATGCAGACCCCATTTGCGCATCTGATTTATAATTTGCGCGTTTGACGGGACGACGTTCGATGGTCCTCCGGCGGGGACAACTGTACACGGTGTGTCGGAAGGTATCGCGGCTGGCGTAAACGTGAACGATGGTATGGTGATTGCAGGCGGTTGTTTAGTCGAATTCGCGGCCGCTTGAAACATCTCGGGATTTTCTTCGATGTATCTATTTAATCGTCGGCGGAGTTCGTCAAGGCTGCCCTCCGTGTCGAGACCGAGTGTCTCCATTTCCGCAATCATTTCGGTTTTATTAAGTCGATAATAATATTCTTTCATTTTTTCGATATCCGGCGCTTTTTCCTTCCGGTCTAGTCCCTGTTCGGGCGCCATAAAACAACCTGTAGTCTCGAAGCTCGGATCGTAGCTCGCGGCGTGGTCAGGGTCGAGAAAAAGGTGCGGAGGAAAAAGCGCTTATACTCGGGTTTATACTCGAAGATCTGGTTTAAAAGATAATTTATTCGCTTTAATCAAATAACTGGTTTACATATAGTTTACACGGCGAATACGTGTACGTGTTACAATCTGTATTAAATAACTGGTTTACATACAGTTTATACGGCGAGTTCGTGTACGTATTACAATCTGTATTTGACAGCGCAAGGCGGGGCGTCGTTAGTTTCCCGAATTTACGGAAACGGCTCGCGGCGGTAGCTAGCGGGATGTTTCGGCTCACGATCGATGGGCGCGTCGATAGTCTACGCGGGGCGGCGCTAGAAAGTGAAAGTACCGCGGTGAGTGGGCGGCGCCTAATTTCGGGGATTCGCGTAAATGTCTTAGAAAGGCGCGAGGCGTACACGCGGCGCGGGTAGGTGCGCGATATGATGACACGAGGCGTGTATAATTCGCACGGGCGAATGCGTACAAATGGCGAAAGATACGCGGCACGAGGATCGTGGAAATAATGCCAGGAAGCTGCGTGTAATCGGGTATACCCGACTGGGAGGAGTACTCTCCTCCGCAGTACACGCGGACGGTAACCGGGAACACCCGGCAGGACAGAGCACGCTCTGTACAGTACACGTCGAGGAAGGCAAAAGGCCACGGCCGGGTACGCCCGACGTACGGAGAACGCTCCGTACAACAAGACGTGGACTTTTTAACGGGCGAGAAACGGTGGCACTGGTAACCGAGAACTCTCGGAAGAGACGAGTACGCTCAACCTCACCAGTGCGACCGGAAATCAGGAAAAAGCGGTGTCGGCGTACGGGAACTCCCGAATAGAGACTGAGTACTCTCAACCTCGTCGACACGGCTGGTGATTGCTCGGAGCAGGATCGGGACTGGAAGTCGTGAGCAGCGGACAGGTCTGGACGGATTACTGTCTCACGACGGAGTCTCTCATTAGGCAAATTCGTTGCCTTTTTATACCCCCCAGGGCTCATTACTTCGGTAGCGGGGGTTTGACGTGAAGACGCACGTGGCGGGGATGTCGCGCCGGAGTAGGGGCGCTGAGCGCTCCGGAGTCGCGAAGACGCTCGATTCGTTTCGGGCGCTTACGGATATCGATCGGTCGCTCCGAATCGATATCCGGCGGCGGCGAGTGCGCCGACTTTCGTTACATTAAAAAGATATGTGGGGGCATTCCGCCCCCGTTCTTCGCCCGACGGGTGGTCGGTCGGGCGGCTCGGCTGGTGAACGGCCGGGACGATGCACATTTCGGGGTGCATCGTTACACATTAAATAAGAAACGACAGAGGAGATAATGAGTGGTATGACGACGAATGCAGAGCGCTTAACCTACGAAAAACTGAAGCAAGAAACAACGTTATTTAGCTAGGACTACGCGGAGTAACCTGCAGCGGTATAAAGAACTGAGAACAACGGCAAAAAAGGAGATCAGGAGAAAGAAAAAGAGAGTAGAGTACCTGAAGGCGAAAAATCGCTGAAATCGAAACAGCCCACACGCAGAATGCGGCAAAGAAGTTTTACAAGAAACTTAAAACGCACAGCGCCTCATTTCAACCCAGATTAAATTTGTGTATGGATATAAATGGAAATACCCTGGTGGAGGAAAAAGAAATACTAGAGCGATGGAAAGAACATTTCAGTCAATGCTTAACATATACTCGGATTTGGAAGAAGAGGACAACGGAATACTACTACCAGAGGATTGAAATAGAAGTGCCAGCCCCAAACATGGAGGGGAAATAGTGGATATTATTAAAAAAAATGAAAAACGGTAAAAGCGGGTGGTGAGGATAACATCACTGCAGTAGCTCGTCAAGTTTGGAGGTGTGGAACTACATTCAAAGATCATCAACTTATTACCCTGGTGTGGAGTTCAGAATGCATGCCAGATGGACTGGCAGATTGTACCTCTTCCCAATTCATAAGTAAGGTGACAAAAAGAATTTCAAAACTACCGCGGGAATCACTCTCTGAGCTGGTGTATAGATCTTTTCCCGTGCGTTGTTACAGGAGATAGAGCCCAAGTGAAGAAATCATTGGCGCATGTCAATGCGGATTTCGCAGAAATGCGCCCACGGTGGGACCATGCTTATTGCCCTGGTCAGATCTTCGAGAAGTTTCACGAATTTTCGCGCGACTGCATGCCTGTTTGTGACTTCCGACAGGCGTTCGACAGCGTTAGTGCAAAGGTCGAAGATGGAGTCCACGCTGATAGAACTAGGTATTCACCAAAAACTAGTAGATTAATAGCAATGACATGAGAAAACACGAGGGCAAAGGTACTCAGTCAGGGAAGGCTTACTGATCCTTTGAGTGATTGCGTCCGGGAGTTAAGCAGGGTGATGATCTTTGTCAACGCTGGTCTGGTTCATCCTAAGGCTGCACTCAGTGTTGAAGGACAGTAGATCCCGGGAGCAAAAACATATTGACAAAAAGGTCAGTGCAGATCTGTGCGTACGCGGAGGAGCTTCGTAGCGAATTTGTGGCCAAGGAATGTAAAGGAGCTGCAAGGATGTTTCTGAGAAAGGTGAGGTTGCAAACAAGAGAGGCCTAAAGGGTTAGTGAACGAGACAAAACGAAATACTTAGCGAGAACAAGGGCAGGGAATTTGGAAAGACCTAAATAATAGAAAGACTACCACCTTGAAGCGGTAGCTCAGTTCTACATTATCTCGGGATGGTCTTCTCATCCACAGCAGACAATACAGTTGCAGTGCAGTGACGAGGATTAAGGCGGCGTCGAGGTGCTTTATGCAATGAAAAGC